>OU612060.1:71146587-71441394 GCA_914767635.1 Melanostoma mellinum | reverse complement strand
CAATAATTCGCAATGGAATTAAACACATTTCCGACTCACTTCTCGCTCAAAACACTATGTTTGGTTGGATACTTTCAGGCCCAGTTCCAGATTCGTTTCAATCTTTCAACACTACCATAATTTCCGATAATACTTCTTGCAATTTAGATACTCAAATGCGCAAATCTTGGAAGATTGAAGAATTACCCTCTACAGTTGTTCGTTCGTCACAAGACTGTTTCTGTGAAGAACTCTAAAAAAAAAAAAAAAAAAACAAAAAAAAAAAAAAAAAACCACTTTCAGACGTGCTGATGGTAGATTTGGTGTAATCGATTTCAAATCATTCCACGACTAACACCCTTTCTCTCACCTCTTTTTCAAAAAAAAAACCTGAATTAAATTCTCGGCTTGCCGACTCACTATTATAAAACTCAAGTTAGTAGCTTGTTGTAATTGATGTCAAATCATTCCAAGCCAAACACCCTTTTCTCTCACTTCATTTTTTTTTAAAAAGGCCCTACAACAGTTTTCTAGAACAAAAAAATCGTTAGCGTCAAAAGCAGATTTACAATCACAATACTACAAGCTCAAAAAATCACTATCCAACGGAATGTTCTCCTTTAATGGAAGGTAAACCCATTCTCCAAAAAGTTCGATCATTTCATTTAATCCATTCCTGGACTCAGACCATCTCCTTAGGGTCAACGGTCGACTATCTCAGTCAGATCTTTCCTATAATAAATGTCATCTCCTCTTTTAACCTCATAACTCAAGTTTTTCGTATCTCCTCACTTAATTCATTCATGAATTTTTCTCAACATGGCGGCAGTTCTTTAATGCTGCGACTCACAAGAGTTTTAGATTCCCAAACTGAAAAATATCATAAGGACCAGTACTCGACTCACTTTTGAAGAATTCTCAACGGTCTTAGCTCGCATCGAAGCATGCTTAAACTCACGACCAATTTCATCCATGTCAAATGATCCTTCTGATCTATTGGTTTTAACCACCCGGTGGTCATTTTATTCGCGGTAGTCCACTTTTAGCATTTCTCGAACCAAATTTGGCTGACGCCAATTTGTCTCTCATCAATCGATGGGAAAAAGTTAAATACCTCCACCAACAATTCTGTCGTAGATGGAAAGACGAGTATCTAAAAGAATTACATCAAAGACATAAGTGGCAATCGCCTCAAGAAGATATCAAGTTAAATGACTTAGTAATTATAAAAAACGAAAATCTTCCATCCAGTGAATGGCGACTTGGGCGTGTTGTAAATGTACACCCCGGCGCTGACGGAAGAGTTAGAAGGGCGACGCTCCGAACGCAAAACGGTGAAATTAGCCGTCCAGTTGTCAAGCTGTGTCTTCTACCCATGAAATAACCAAGAACAATTTTCAGTTCTTTTCAAAATCATTATGCAACATTTTTTAGTTATTTTTATGTGCCTTTCAATATTGTATGAAAATGAAATCTACACTCGCTTTTTTTTTTTCAATCAGTTCATTCAAAAGTTTTTGTGGTAAAAGTAATTTTTTGGCGCTTCCCGCTCTTCATAATATTCATTTGTTAATAATTAATAGTAATTTTTTGGCGCTTCCCGCTCTCAATCATAATATTTTTCGTTACAAATTATATATTTGGCGCTTAACGCACTCATAGCTCTTTACTTGGCGTATAACGCCAAGGGGGGCAGTAATGTTCATGCAATTGTGCATCTCTGCACTAAGAAAAATCTGCATTCCAAAAGGCTGTATCGATGAACCGAGCCGCCGCCAAAAAATCAACCGAGGTTTATTGGCATCACTGCCTTAAACTCTTCGTTGAGTTTTTTTGACAGCCGGTTTCATCGATACAGCCCGAGGATGATGTCATCTTTCAATTTATTTCATTATTCTTCTTGTAACAACCACCGGCACAAGTTCGCCTCAAGTACAATTCCTAGAACTCAATACTTAAATCTAAAAGCAAAAATATATGTATTGTACAAGTAAACGAGCAAATAAAAACTTTAATTTATACTTAAATTATCTAGTCAAGGAGAAATACGACTTTTTATGGAAAATTCTCTAAGGAAGCCAAAGACGAATAGAGACCAGTCGTTGCAGAGTGTTTGACCCCGTCCAGCCCAAAGGATTAGTGAGGTTTTTTTGTAAATTTCGGTTTCACAGAAACAACAACAACAACAACAACAACAACAACAACAACAACAACAACAACAACAACAACAACAACAACAACAACAACAACAACAACAACAACAACAACAACAACAACAACAACAACAACAACAACAACAACAACAACAACAACAACAACAACAACAACAACAACAACAACAACAACAACAACAACAACAACAACAACAACAACAACAACAACAACAACAACAACAACAACAACAACAACAACAACAACAACAACAACAACAACAACAAAAACAACAACAACAACAACAACAACAACAACAACAACAACAACAACAACAACAACAACAACAACAACAACAACAACAACAACAACAACAACAACAACAACAACAACAACAACAACAACAACAACAACAACAACAACAACAACAACAACAACAACAACAACAACAACAACAACAACAACAACAACAACAACAACAACAACAACAACAACAACAACAACAACAACAACAACAACAACAACAACAACAACAACAACAACAACAACAACAACAACAACAACAACAACAACAACAACAACAACAACAACAACAACAACAACAACAACAACAACAACAACAACAACAACAACAACAACAACAACAACAACAACAACAACAACAACAACAACAACAACAACAACAACAACAACAACAACAACAACAACAACAACAACAACAACAACAACAACAACAACAACAACGTGCTGATGGTAGATTTGGTGTAATCGATTTCAAATCATTCCACGACTAACACCCTTTCTCTCACCTCTTTTTCAAAAAAAAACCTGAATTAAATTCTCGGCTTGCCGACTCACTATTATAAAACTCAAGTTAGTAGCTTGTTGTAATTGATGTCAAATCATTCCAAGCCAAACACCCTTTTCTCTCACTTCATTTTTTTTTTAAAAGGCCCTACAACAGTTTTCTAGAACAAAAAAATCGTTAGCGTCAAAAGCAGATTTACAATCACAATACTACAAGCTCAAAAAATCACTATCCAACGGAATGTTCTCCTTTAATGGAAGGTAAACCCATTCTCCAAAAAGTTCGATCATTTCATTTAATCCATTCCTGGACTCAGACCATCTCCTTAGGGTCAACGGTCGACTATCTCAGTCAGATCTTTCCTATAATAAATGTCATCTCCTCTTTTAACCTCATAACTCAAGTTTTTCGTATCTCCTCACTTAATTCATTCATGAATTTTTCTCAACATGGCGGCAGTTCTTTAATGCTGCGACTCACAAGAGTTTTAGATTCCCAAACTGAAAAATATCATAAGGACCAGTACTCGACTCACTTTTGAAGAATTCTCAACGGTCTTAGCTCGCATCGAAGCATGCTTAAACTCACGACCAATTTCATCCATGTCAAATGATCCTTCTGATCTATTGGTTTTAACCACCCGGTGGTCATTTTATTCGCGGTAGTCCACTTTTAGCATTTCTCGAACCAAATTTGGCTGACGCCAATTTGTCTCTCATCAATCGATGGGAAAAAGTTAAATACCTCCACCAACAATTCTGTCGTAGATGGAAAGACGAGTATCTAAAAGAATTACATCAAAGACATAAGTGGCAATCGCCTCAAGAAGATATCAAGTTAAATGACTTAGTAATTATAAAAAACGAAAATCTTCCATCCAGTGAATGGCGACTTGGGCGTGTTGTAAATGTACACCCCGGCGCTGACGGAAGAGTTAGAAGGGCGACGCTCCGAACGCAAAACGGTGAAATTAGCCGTCCAGTTGTCAAGCTGTGTCTTCTACCCATGAAATAACCAAGAACAATTTTCAGTTCTTTTCAAAATCATTATGCAACATTTTTTAGTTATTTTTATGTGCCTTTCAATATTGTATGAAAATGAAATCTACACTCGCTTTTTTTTTTCAATCAGTTCATTCAAAAGTTTTTGTGGTAAAAGTAATTTTTTGGCGCTTCCCGCTCTTCATAATATTCATTTGTTAATAATTAATAGTAATTTTTTGGCGCTTCCCGCTCTCAATCATAATATTTTTCGTTACAAATTATATATTTGGCGCTTAACGCACTCATAGCTCTTTACTTGGCGTATAACGCCAAGGGGGGCAGTAATGTTCATGCAATTGTGCATCTCTGCACTAAGAAAAATCTGCATTCCAAAAGGCTGTATCGATGAACCGAGCCGCCGCCAAAAAATCAACCGAGGTTTATTGGCATCACTGCCTTAAACTCTTCGTTGAGTTTTTTTGACAGCCGGTTTCATCGATACAGCCCGAGGATGATGTCATCTTTCAATTTATTTCATTATTCTTCTTGTAACAACCACCGGCACAAGTTCGCCTCAAGTACAATTCCTAGAACTCAATACTTAAATCTAAAAGCAAAAATATATGTATTGTACAAGTAAACGAGCAAATAAAAACTTTAATTTATACTTAAATTATCTAGTCAAGGAGAAATACGACTTTTTATGGAAAATTCTCTAAGGAAGCCAAAGACGAATAGAGACCAGTCGTTGCAGAGTGTTTGACCCCGTCCAGCCCAAAGGATTAGTGAGGTTTTTTTGTAAATTTCGGTTTCACAACAACAACAACAACAACAACAACAACAACAACAACAACAACAACAACAACAACAACAACAACAACAACAACAACAACAACAACAACAACAACAACAACAACAACAACAACAACAACAACAACAACAACAACAACAACAACAACAACAACAACAACAACAACAACAACAACAACAACAACAACAACAACAACAACAACAACAACAACAACAACAACAACAACAACAACAACAACAACAACAACAACAACAACAACAACAACAACAACAACAACAACAACAACAACAACAACAACAACAACAACAACAACAACAACAACAACAACAACAACAACAACAACAACAACAACAACAACAACAACAACAACAACAACAACAACAACAACAACAACAACAACAACAACAACAACAACAACAACAACAACAACAACAACAACAACAACAACAACAACAACAACAACAACAACAACAACAACAACAACAACAACAACAACAACAACAACAACAACAACAACAACAACAACAACAACAACAACAACAACAACAACAACAACAACAACAACAACAACAACAACAACAACAACAACAACAACAACAACAACAACAACAACAACAACAACAACAACAACAACAACAACAACAACAACAACAACAACAACAACAACAACAACAACAACAACAACAACAACAACAACAACAACAACAACAACAACAACAACAACAACAACAACAACAACAACAACAACAACAACAACAACAACAACAACAACAACAACAACAACAACAACAACAACAACAACAACAACAACAACAACAACAACAACAACAACAACAACAACAACAACAACAACAACAACAACAACAACAACAACAACAACAACAACAACAACAACAACAACAACAACAACAACAACAACAACAACAACAACAACAACAACAACAACAACAACAACAACAACAACAACAACAACAACAACAACAACAACAACAACAACAACAACAACAACAACAACAACAACAACAACAACAACAACAACAACAACAACAACAACAACAACAACAACAACAACAACAACAACAACAACAACAACAACAACAACAACAACAACAACAACAACAACAACAACAACAACAACAACAACAACAACAACAACAACAACAACAACAACAACAACAACAACAACAACAACAACAACAACAACAACAACAACAACAACAACAACAACAACAACAACAACAACAACAACAACAACAACAACAACAACAACAACAACAACAACAACAACAACAACAACAACAACAACAACAACAACAACAACAACAACAACAACAACAACAACAACAACAACAACAACAACAACAACAACAACAACAACAACAACAACAACAACAACAACAACAACAACAACAACAACAACAACAACAACAACAACAACAACAACAACAACAACAACAACAACAACAACAACAACAACAACAACAACAACAACAACAACAACAACAACAACAACAACAACAACAACAACAACAACAACAACAACAACAACAACAACAACAACAACAACAACAACAACAACAACAACAACAACAACAACAACAACAACAACAACAACAACAACAACAACAACAACAACAACAACAACAACAACAACAACAACAACAACAACAACAACAACAACAACAACAACAACAACAACAACAACAACAACAACAACAACAACAACAACAACAACAACAACAACAACAACAACAACAACAACAACAACAACAACAACAACAACAACAACAACAACAACAACAACAACAACAACAACAACAACAACAACAACAACAACAACAACAACAACAACAACAACAACAACAACAACAACAACAACAACAACAACAACAACAACAACAACAACAACAACAACAACAACAACAACAACAACAACAACAACAACAACAACAACAACAACAACAACAACAACAACAACAACAACAACAACAACAACAACAACAACAACAACAACAACAACAACAACAACAACAACAACAACAACAACAACAACAACAACAACAACAACAACAACAACAACAACAACAACAACAACAACAACAACAACAACAACAACAACAACAACAACAACAACAACAACAACAACAACAACAACAACAACAACAACAACAACAACAACAACAACAACAACAACAACAACAACAACAACAACAACAACAACAACAACAACAACAACAACAACAACAACAACAACAACAACAACAACAACAACAACAACAACAACAACAACAACAACAACAACAACAACAACAACAACAACAACAACAACAACAACAACAACAACAACAACAACAACAACAACAACAACAACAACAACAACAACAACAACAACAACAACAACAACAACAACAACAACAACAACAACAACAACAACAACAACAACAACAACAACAACAACAACAACAACAACAACAACAACAACAACAACAACAACAACAACAACAACAACAACAACAACAACAACAACAACAACAACAACAACAACAACAACAACAACAACAACAACAACAACAACAACAACAACAACAACAACAACAACAACAACAACAACAACAACAACAACAACAACAACAACAACAACAACAACAACAACAACAACAACAACAACAACAACAACAACAACAACAACAACAACAACAACAACAACAACAACAACAACAACAACAACAACAACAACAACAACAACAACAACAACAACAACAACAACAACAACAACAACAACAACAACAACAACAACAACAACAACAACAACAACAACAACAACAACAACAACAACAACAACAACAACAACAACAACAACAACAACAACAACAACAACAACAACAACAACAACAACAACAACAACAACAACAACAACAACAACAACAACAACAACAACAACAACAACAACAACAACAACAACAACAACAACAACAACAACAACAACAACAACAACAACAACAACAACAACAACAACAACAACAACAACAACAACAACAACAACAACAACAACAACAACAACAACAACAACAACAACAACAACAACAACAACAACAACAACAACAACAACAACAACAACAACAACAACAACAACAACAACAACAACAACAACAACAACAACAACAACAACAACAACAACAACAACAACAACAACAACAACAACAACAACAACAACAACAACAACAACAACAACAACAACAACAACAACAACAACAACAACAACAACAACAACAACAACAACAACAACAACAACAACAACAACAACAACAACAACAACAACAACAACAACAACAACAACAACAACAACAACAACAACAACAACAACAACAACAACAACAACAACAACAACAACAACAACAACAACAACAACAACAACAACAACAACAACAACAACAACAACAACAACAACAACAACAACAACAACAACAACAACAACAACAACAACAACAACAACAACAACAACAACAACAACAACAACAACAACAACAACAACAACAACAACAACAACAACAACAACAACAACAACAACAACAACAACAACAACAACAACAACAACAACAACAACAACAACAACAACAACAACAACAACAACAACAACAACAACAACAACAACAACAACAACAACAACAACAACAACAACAACAACAACAACAACAACAACAACAACAACAACAACAACAACAACAACAACAACAACAACAACAACAACAACAACAACAACAACAACAACAACAACAACAACAACAACAACAACAACAACAACAACAACAACAACAACAACAACAACAACAACAACAACAACAACAACAACAACAACAACAACAACAACAACAACAACAACAACAACAACAACAACAACAACAACAACAACAACAACAACAACAACAACAACAACAACAACAACAACAACAACAACAACAACAACAACAACAACAACAACAACAACAACAACAACAACAACAACAACAACAACAACAACAACAACAACAACAACAACAACAACAACAACAACAACAACAACAACAACAACAACAACAACAACAACAACAACAACAACAACAACAACAACAACAACAACAACAACAACAACAACAACAACAACAACAACAACAACAACAACAACAACAACAACAACAACAACAACAACAACAACAACAACAACAACAACAACAACAACAACAACAACAACAACAACAACAACAACAACAACAACAACAACAACAACAACAACAACAACAACAACAACAACAACAACAACGTTGTCAATGCCAACAGATGCAATAATACCTAAAAGATGCTCAAGAACTTATTCTTCAAAGGGTTTTTCGACCCAGAGCTAAGCCTTGTACAATTGCCTTCAAGTATGATTACATTTGCTCTACTTCCAAAGAAATTCTATCACTTGGACCTCTAGTTATTCCAGCAGCTTCCATTGCGGATGAGGAAATTTCTGATCCGGGAGTTGACTTAAATGCAGTTCCTCATTTTTCTTACAGTGTGGAAGCCTTACCTGTTATTCCAGCTCGCAAAGGTTATAGGAGTAACTTAATAGTAAGTACTAATACGAATGAAAATGAACCAGTAGACTTGAAATAGTGTCAAAACCTCAAAACTTAAATGGGTTCAAATAGGATCATTCAAGCCATTTACCACGTGCGATCACATTCTCAGCTACGTTGAGTCTGTATTCAAAATTTAAAAAAAACAATTCAGTTGCTTTAAGCTTACCAAGTTTGGATAGGATGACACTTTGCTGAAACAATTTAATTTTAAGCTTGGTGTTCCAGAAGAATTGCACAATATGTTGTTGGATGGCACAATATGGCAGAATGGAGTACGTGTTCGTTTGTTTCAATCACAGTCAAAAAACCATCTTCAACCTGTGATCCAAGTGCCATAGCGTCGGCCATTTTTCACGAAATTGAGTTAGGTATGCAGTCTTCATAATTTGGGGCTCTTACGTTTGGCGCAAACCATTTTGTCCTATCTCTTTTGGTTTTTAAGTTATGAAAAACTGCTTTCAACAGTACAATTTTCTAACTGTTTTTTGTTCAATAAACACGTATTGACTCATTTTTTATTATGTTGAACAGTTTCTTTCTATCTTGTTCAATGTTCAATTCTACTATGTTCAATTACTTACAAAATGATTTCCAAATTGTCACTGATCCATACAAAATTGTTCAATATCCAAAAAGACTTCTGTTGCCTTTCTTTGGGCAACGACTTCAGAATCCGTGAATAAAAAACGCGACACAGGCCAATTAGCGATTATCTGTCTTTTTTTTATTACAAAATTCCTAGGAATAAGAAATTAATACATTAGATTAAGGGCCGGTTTGTTCAAGCTTGGTTATTTCTAGTCAATGATTATTCCAGATGATAATCATGGATTCAGTTTTTTCACGAAATATTTAATCAAGGAATCTCTGATCAGAGCTTTTAATCATAGATTTTGTTAACCAGGCAATTTTTCTGGGTTAGCTCCATTTAAACAACGATTAACTGATTTTCAGTTTGTTCAGGCTTGATTTTTGTTCCAATTACAGCTATCCTTTCAAAATAATAAATTGGCAGGCTGACATATCACATAAATAAAAAAAGGATGGGCTTGGCTGAAGTAATATTTTATTTAGTCGTAAATGGCAATATTTTCTTCGAGTTTTTACTCCGCTTCTTGTTCTGCACTGCTTTAGTCAATGTTCTCAGTAGTGTGGTTGCCTTGTTGTGTAGCTTCCAGGGCAGCATTTTCATCATTATGGGTATTTTGTACAGAAGCAGTTTCTTCTTGGACTACAGCTTCAGCTTCGCGAACTTCTTTTTTAAGTTGTTCAACAATTCCCTGTTTTCCAACCAATGCAGATTCTACAGCACGAGCAGCTTGCAAAGCCTTTTCAGCCAACTGAGTTGTAACCTGATGGGAAGCCTGTTCTCCGTCTGCGGTTTGAGCATTTGATGCTGCTTTTGCCTCTTCTGCAGCTTTGAGAGCTATGCTAGATGCTTTTAGCTTTGATGACCCACTCATAGCTCTGTTTGATTGGCAATTAGTTTGGGGCTCTTTATTAAGGTCTTCCAAGTCGGCATACCTATGTACATGTGTTTGAAACTAAAATGAAATTAAATTCAAATCTCAATAGTTTTGACAACCGAAAAAAAAACAATAATTTCCTTGATTAAGTTTTGACATATAAACTGGAAAATGGAATGATTTTTGAATAACCCATGATTTGCTAACCCAGCTATGAAAAAGGTGAACAAACATTCTTTGTTGATCACAGATTCTTAATCATGGGTTAAGAAGAATCCTTGATTACCAAATTGCTTATTTAACCCGCTCTGAACAAACCAGCCCTAAGTTAGTAGAGTATCTAATACATACTTTTAGTGAATTCTATAGTGTTAACCAGCTTGATGAGAGAAAGATAAATTATTTAAAAGTAATCGAACTAGTTTATACAAGACCTGGCAAAGAAAAGAAAATGGTTGAGCAAGAAAAGCCGCGTGGTGATGAGAATCTGCATTGACAGTTTGGTCAGGGTTGTAAGACCGTCTTTGTCATGACAGTTCGATGGGCTGTCAAGTCAGGGCTGTTAACACTCCCTCCCGGTATGGCTTCTGATAGATAGATAGATAAATAAAATTTTATTTACAAGATAATATGTAGGTACTTGACAAACAAAATTCATTATGACATGGCTTCTGCCGTCTGCCAGATTGACAATTTTTATATACTGTTACATGTTACATCTAATTAACCGAAAATATAAATTTTTTAAACAACTATTCCTTTTTAAATTGTAAGTTAACACAGATAATAATTAATATTAAAATTGACCAAGTATGATTCTTTCACGATAATTTAAAGCGATTTTGCAGAACTGAAACAATTTAGAAACATCCATTTCTTTCAATTAGCTTATGACTTCACCGGCATCCAGAAAATCTCTCCCAAAAACGCTTCTCCTTGTTTCCCTTAATGTGGGGCACTTCCCTAAGAAATGCACTACGTCCTCCCTCTCCTCCAAGTTACATATACTGCAGATTATCGGCAAGTCTCCTCTGTGTGGTATATAGTTAAGATTTAGGATTTCTCCCCGCAGTTGCATCATCATGGATATTTCTTCGATGCTAAGTTCATCACGAAAGTAATTCTCCTGGAGCAAATTTTGTTTTAACTGACAGTAAACCGTACGATACAAGGAGTTTGTGGCCTCTTCTATAAACCTACTTCTAGCTTGTTCATCGACCTTTGCAATTAGTTGATACAAGTCCATCTTAAATTTGCTTAGATCATCGGCGTTGTAGCTTATATCCACGCCAGTAGTGTTTGCCAACATAAGCCATTCTTTGTACCACCCAATTTTGGAATGGATTGCCTTCAAGGCCGCTTTTTTCGGTAGCCGATGGTCTTCCAAGCTTAAACTTCTACATTTAAAATCTACTTGTAGTTTGAGCGTTTTCACAAATAACGGGGACAGTCCTGTTGCGAGCATTATCAAATAATTTGGCGTATTCGCCGGTAGACGAAACGTTTTCTTGATGTAGAATCGCAAAAGCTTTTCAACAGTTTCATATTGGTTACCTCCCCAGACCGGTGCAGCGTAAAACATAATAGATTCTGCTACTGCTTCAAAAATTTTGTATTTGCTACTATGATTGACAGCCTTGTTGTTGAAGCAGCTCCTCCATGTTAGATTGATCGCCATTTTTGCTTTTTCGAATTTTTCTTTCAGGTGCTTCTCCATATTGAGATTTTTCGTGCAAAGAACACCAAGATATTTGAACTCATTGACCACCTCAATCCAATTTCCATCGAATTTCCATTTTTCATTCAATCTATTCCTTCCACCGCCATTCTTAAAAATCATCGCCTTAGTCTTTCCTACATTAACAGTCAGCCCCCATTGTTTGCAGTAATCATTAAGTCTGTTTATCATTAATTGCAGTGATTCCGGGGATTGTGCGAGCAACACAATATCGTCTGCAAACAGCAATGCTTTTATAAGCGTTCCTGCATATTCAATGCCTCCAGGCAAGCAGTCTATTATATCCTCAATGAAGAGTGCAAATAGAAGCGGGCTCAGTGAGCAGCCCTGTCTTACTCCTGTTGTATAATGAAACCAACTTGATTTTGTATCACCATTCCAAACTGCAGCTTGTGTATCTTCATAAAGTTTCTCAATTATCCTGCCAAATTTCAGAGACATCCCTAAGCCAAACAGCTTATAAATGAGGGCCTTACGATCTACCGTATCAAACGCTGCTTTAAAATCAACGAATATCACTTACAGTCTTTAACTTTGTGCTAGCTGAAAATTGGCTATGCTCGTCAGCACAAAAATATGATCCACCGTTGAGTAGCCTGATCTAAAGCCAGCCTGAAATTCTTTCCTTAGCTTGTTTTCATCAATCCAATTCGATAACCGCCTTTGTAAAATTGTAGTAAAAATTTTGTAAGATGCATTCAGAAAAGAAATGCCCCGATAATTTGCAGGACCTGTAGCACTTCCTTTTTTAAATATGGGGAAAATCAGTGCTTCCTTAAATTGATGTGGTGTGATGCCAGAATCAAAGACATTATTGAACACGATTGTTAGGTTTTCATAGAAGGCATCAGTGGCATACTTGTTAAATTCAACTGGTATTCTGTCAGATCCTGCCGCTTTACCGTCTTTCAGTCTGATCAAAGCCAGTTTAACTTCTTCGGTGGATATACGCCGATCTAAGGTATTATTTACGATTCCCGGTGCAGAATAATGGATGAACGTTCGCTGTATGGGTGGATTGAGTAAGCTCTTAAAATGACCAAAAAGGGTTTCCGAATTAAGTTTTGCGCTTATTTTAACTGCCTTCCATTTAGCTTCCAAGCCAGTTTCCAAAACTCCGAAGAGCTTTTGCATCTTGCCAATTTCTGCGCTTCCATTTCATAATGAAGTTTCTTTTTCTTTTGGCATATCAACTTGAACGTTTTATTGGCATCAACCCCGCAGAAGCCGCAAATATTTAAAAGACTGATTCCTTGCTTCTTGGCATTCCCTATCAAACCACTGTTCTACGTAATGTTTCGTACTTCTTCTGTTCCGAGTTTCCGCTATATGCGATGATTTGATCACTGGGGTTCTATTTTGTCCAAGTTATCTACTTCCTGAGTTTGCAAGGCATATTCGAGCTGACTGCGGTACCTTTCCGCTCTGCAATCAGACCACACTAGCTTAGGTAGCAAGGACATAACCTGTGTGTCCTCTATGGAGGAAGCATCAAGCTGAAAGGACACTATAAGAGGTAGATGGTCGGAATACGGCAAGTGTTCAATTTCAAGGTCAGTAACGTAAGCGTTCCATTCGCCACCAACCAGACTATAATCAATTACTGACGATCCTTGTTGCCCCACAAAAGAAAATTCCCCATTTTTGTCCAAAGTGCTAGTTCCATTTTGTATTCTCAATCCAAAGTCGTTACACAATTCTAATAACTTTCTGCCACGTGCATTGCAAAGTTTATCCTTAGAATTTCTTACGATGCCCGCTACTTGGTTTTCTAGCCCTTGTTCTTCTCCTATTCGTGCATTCAAATCTCCCACGACAATAACATTTGAACTGTTCTTCGAAGCCAACAACTCATGAAGTTTTTCAAAATCCGACTCCCAAGAGCTACAATTTATATAAGTGGGCAATATCCAAAAACTTTTATTACCAATTTGAAGACTTTTATAAGTCATCCCAATCCGAGTTTCAAAATTACATTTAAGATTTCTAATGCTTTCTTTGTATCCAAAATAGCAGCCTCCTCTAGCTCTTCCCCTTGCATGAATTTTTGTCGCAGGAATCCAGATGAATTCGTAGTTCATAAATTTGTTTTCACATAGAGGGTAGTTTTGTTCCGTTAAAAAAGTTTCGTATAAGAAAATAAATTCAAAATCGATTACAAAATTATAGAATTCTACATATAAAGACTTATTACATAAACCAGATACATTATACGACAGTATTTTAAGTCTTTTTTTGGTATTATTATTCGAAATAGTTTTATTAATATTATTCCTAGGGCAGACGGCATTGTTATTAAAAATGTAGCTGACTACGCGGTCCCGTCGTCGTCGGTCTTACAGCTTCCACGACAACTGGCGCGACAATACTACACCCACTTACGCTTCCACCTTCATGTAATCTATTACATTCTTTTTCTCCTGTCAGTTTCATAAGTTGCCCACTGACACCTATAAGGTTTTGAAGTGTCAACACGCCGTCATCACCGTCACTTATTAGTTTATTATTTACATCAAAATAAAATGTTTTTTCTCCAACTTGTAATGAGTTACCTCGCATTTGTGTTTTGATTTTACTTTTCTCTGCAATTTCCGCTTTAAGTTTATGTAGCCTTCTTCTCCTTTCTCTACTTGCAGCTGGATAGTCTCTGTGCATGGATACACCTGATCGTCGGAGTCTGCCATCCGAAGCAGAATTTAGTATTTTTGCTACGTTTTCCTTATCGTGAACCTCAACAATAATGTTTGCAACCTTATTGTTTCTCGATCTCAAAGTTCTTACGCCTGTGATGACTTTAGGATCATTTGTTTGCAGTAGCTCTAGACACAGTTTTTTCGCTTTCTCAGCTGGGTTCTGACAATCACTGGATGGGATGTGCACAGTAATGTTTCTTTCTATTGATTTTTTTTCTAAATATTCCACCTTTTTCTCAAGAGAATTACATCGTTCTTCCATATGTTTTAATTGAGTTTGAAGTGAAGTATTAATTTTGTGAAGGGCTTGCACTTCGGTGTGGATGCTATCGATGTCGGATTTGGTTGGCAAGTTTTCAGCTTATCATCTAACAATTCCGCCATTGAACTTATAATAATACTTTTAAGATCCGGAATTGTCATACCTCCTACCTGGGCATTCTGATTAGGGTCATAAGCAGATTCTAAACTTTGTCGCGGTCTTTTAGCAGCAAAATCTTTAGCCGCCATATTGTCAAAGTCTTTTCTGACCGGTGATCGTTGCAAGTTGCCGAGCATTTTTGGTTTGCCTATTTGATCTAAGTATTCGCTATAAACTCACCAAATTTTAATGCTGGGCTATTTTGCTTCGAATTTATTATTAATTAACACTGGTTTAAACTCGATTTTTATTCCAAAATTAGTCTATTTTCAAAATTACGTAGGAGCTTCTTTAAAAAGCGGCTAAATGTCAGAACACTCAACTGTCCAATCATGGTATGGCTTCTGGATCAGTAGGCTTTACCTCATCTGTACCGCTGACGTCAAGGACAGCCAATCGGAAGGCAACGCTCGAAGGCGCCAGAGCTGGTAAGGACCGTTGCGCTTCGTACCTGTCCATCTCCAGAGCGCCGCGTTGCAATGAATTTTCCCTTTGGCCAGAGGTTTCTTGGGTGGTTAGGATCCACGATGATGACAATGTTTCCAACCTCGATCGGCTTAGCTGGTGTAAACCATTTTGACCTCTTGGAATGGTTGGGAGATATTCGTTCACCCACCGCCTCCAGAAAATATTAGCATATTGTTGACTTGCCATGTAGTTTTTCCTAGCAACAGTCCTGTCGTCACAAAATTTCGCTGAGGGTTTTATTCCACTAGATGAACCGAGCAGGAAAGGTTCGGTGTAAGGGTATCTTCGTTCTCGTTGTTAATTGGGATATACGTTAGTGGACGTGAATTGATGACGTTTTCCAGATTAAGGAACTCCGCAGTAGCTCATCGGAAGGATTTCGGGTGTGTAGAGTTTTCGCCAGGGTTGTTTTGATCGATGTCACTAGCCTCTCCCAGCTTCCTACCCTGGGGAAATAAACACCCATTTCGTCGAAGTCGAGGTGAAG
This sequence comes from Melanostoma mellinum, assembly GCA_914767635.1. Classification (NCBI taxonomy): domain Eukaryota; kingdom Metazoa; phylum Arthropoda; class Insecta; order Diptera; family Syrphidae; genus Melanostoma; species Melanostoma mellinum. The sequence goes on along the minus strand of OU612060.1, from coordinate 71,424,788 downwards.
GTTCCATTAGTTTCTCTTTATTGACGTTCTCGTAGGCTTCTCTTAGTTCACGATCAGCTCCCCGAAAGTTGGTCCCGTTGTCACAGTGTAGTTCTAGTGGGGTCCCTCTTCTTGCCATGAAATTTCGAAGTGCTAGTATACAGGAGTCGGTAGAAAGGGAGTGAGCAACTTCAACATGAACTGCACGAGTTGTTAGGCAGGTTAATAAGACGCCCAATCGCTTTTCAATTCTTCTTAGAACAGTAACAGTCAGGGGGGCAAAGTAGTCCACGCCTACAAATGAGAAAGGCCGACCAAAGGACGCCAGTCGGGCTGTTGGATGTTGAGCCATAATTGGAGGTTGCGGCTGTGCCCTCAAATTTTTACATATTTGGCAGGAACTTCGGGTGGGGTTGATTATCCTTCTTAGGCTTGCGACATGAAATAGTTGCCGGATCTCGTTCAGGACAGTTTCGTAGTTAAGATGCTTATATCGGACATGGAAATCGAGAACAATGAGTTTGGTTATATAGTGGCTACCCGGGAGGAGGATAGGGCGCTTTAGACCGTCGCTAGCATCTTTTGAGTGGTTTATTCTCCCGTTGAGACGTATTAGTTGATTCTCGTCTAGGAAAGGACAAAGTTTGTATATTGAACTTGATGTTGATGTATTTCATCTTCGTATGCATGGAGCTGGGCCTCTTTAAGCAGTAGCCTCTCTGCAGACTGCAGTTCTGTCTGGGTAAGGGTTCCGACGGCAACCGCTGCGTCATTTGTAGCCTGGAGTTCTACAGGAATTTTACCTTCTTCCACAATTGACTTGACCCTTGCGATCCGCTTGTTGTCGCACTGGGTCGGTACATATTTTCTTAATCGGATCCTTGCAATCCATTTGTTGGCACAGCGAATAAACATTGCAGCGCTACGAAGCGACTTGGTCCAATTCGAGAATCGCGTCCACACGAATATACTTTAGCGGCACTCAAAGTAAGACCCAACAAACTGACCTTTAAGTTCTTCTTGGGTGGCACCTGGAGGTTCTTTTTCAGTTGGCCACATTTCTGCAGGTGAGAGCAAGAAGGCTGGCCAGTTAAGCCATCGACTTGCGGGACTGAAATCGGGGTTTTTGCTACATTTTGTTGCATCGTCTGCTACGTTCAGTTTTGAGGGAAGCCACCGCCACTCTGACACATCTGAAAGGCTTATGATCTCGCTGACTCGGAATGCAACGAATTGCTTGTATCGCCTGTGGTCCGAGCGAAGCCATGACAAGACCTTTTTGGAGTCAGACCAGAAGAACTTTTTGGTGAAGACGATGGAGTGTGATTGAGTGATGGATTTAGATAGGCGTGCTCCGAGCATGGCAGCTTGCAGTTCCAATCTGGGTATTGATAAGTTTTTTAAGGGAGCCACTCGTGATTTTGCTCCAATCAGAGAGACTTCAGCTAGGTCTTCATTTGAGTAGCGCAGATAAGCTACTGCTGCATAGCCGTTCTCACTTGCATGGACGAAGATATGAAGTTGCACGTCGCTTTGATCTCCATATCCGGAGGTGATGTAGCATCTCGGTATTTGAATGTTTTCAATAGTTGGCAAAACATGAATCCAGTGCATCCATTTGGCGTAGTGCTCGTCTTTGACGTCTTCGTCCCAGCCTATACCCGATCGCCAGATGTCTTGCAGAAGCACTTTCAGATACATCAGGAAATATGCTATTAGACCCAGCGGGTCAAACACTGTCATTAGGACGCGCAAGACTTCTCGTTTGGTGGGGCAGCGGTTTCCAAGAATAATTTCTGTCGTCTAAGGTCTTGCTGATGGTTTAAAGATGAACTTATCTGTGGAGGTGGACCACCACATACCTAGCACTTTTTCGGAAGCGGATTCGGCATCCATATTAAGGTTCAGCACGTCGGGATTTTTTGATCGAAGGGATTCTACAACCTTTGCGGAGTTAGATATCCAGTTTTGAATATAGAATCCGCCTTGACTGGGGATGAAGAAGATATTTTCGGCGAGTTGCACAGCCTATTGAGGTATATCTACGCTCACAAGCAGATCGTCGACATAGTGGTTGTTAAAGATTGCTCGAACGGCCGCTGGATATGTCTCCGCAAACTGCCTCGCGTTTTCGTTCATGATATATGGCGCACAAGCGTTACAATAGGTTGCGCCAAAGGTCATAACTTTCATGGCGAAGGTATCAGGATGTTGGTCTGCTTCGTAACACCAGAGGAAGCGTTGGGAGTCCTGATCTTCGGCCCTGATTTTCACCTGGTGGAACATCTCCATGATGTCCCCACAAATGGCTATGGCTTTTTCCCTAAGTTTATATAGTACTGACATAAGACTTACCAGCTGATCTGGACAAATGATTAAAGCTGAATTTAGAGACATGCCTTGGAACTTCGCCGCTGCGTCCCAAACAATTCTAATTTTTCCAGGCTTATTAAGGTTCGTCACTGGAAAGGTCGGAAGGTACCACATACGATGAGATCTTCTTTCGGTTTCTTGTGGGTTGAGCTTGCGTGCGTAACCTTTAGCTAAGTAGTCCTTCATTTTATTTGGTAGTACCCTGGCCAGTTCGGGATTTTGCATCATCCGCCTTTGTAGACACTCGAAACGCTTGAGTCCATGGGAAGGCTGTCTGGCAGCTCGATGTCTTCACTTCTCCACAACAGGCCTGTTTTGAAATGGTTTCCCTTCCGAAGGGTGAGCTCCTTTAGCAGTGATAGTTTCTTCAACGGGAATCAGCAGGTCCACGGGTCTTGAGGCCTCGAGACTATCATTGTAAATGAACTGCTTCACTAACTCGGTAAGTTCTTCATCGTGGTATTGGTCGCATTCACAGGTATGAGTGTTGCATGCATGGGCCACCTTCGCTTCCTGTAGTGTGTTGTTGCAGAGTAGCCCAGCCGTGAGTAGCCCAGCCAATACGGGTCTTTGTAGCAACGGGCTCATCAGAATTTCCTTCTTTAAATTTCAGAGGCAGCCCAAGCCTCCAGTTATCTATGCCTATGAGCAGCTGAGGCCTTAGACTCGCGAATGAGCTTACTGGCAACCCTCTGAAATGACTATACCTTTCCTGTAGTTTCTGGTAGTCTCGCGACTGCTCGGGTAGTTGGAGGCTTTTGACGGTATGAACTTTGCCCAGTATGTACTGCTTGCGTTGTGAGCGGCTGCCTGATATCTTGATGTCCATGACCTTAGAGTTGTCTTCGTGTCGGTGCTTGTTTGCAGTCCATTTTAGGCGTAATGGACAAGCGCGCCCATTGACATTAAGATTCTCGGCCACATCTTCGTCCACCAACGTTAGTGAGGAGCCTTCGTCCAGGAACGCTAATATTTTTACCTCTGAGTTGTTACCATAGAGCGTCACGGGTACTACACGAAACAGGACCGACTCAGAGTTCGAGTAGCGGTTGTCGTGGTGGGCTGATATGCCTTCGGTCTCTTGTTGATTCGTAGGCTCCTTCTGCTGAGCTTTATACTTTTCGTCGTTGTGAAGCATGCGGTGGTGTTTGAACGTGCACTTATTTTTTCCACAGGCTGATGCCGCTGTACATCTCTGTCTTCCGTGTTTGTTCAGGCAGCATCGATATAGGCGTTTTTCTCGTACTATTGCCCACTTTGAATGGTGGCTTAACTGCTCGAACTTTTTACACTTTGATACGGATGGGCACTTTCCACCGCAGATGCAGCATTTACGTCTTATTGTGTTGTTGCAGAAGCCGTGAATAGCCCAGCCAATACGGGTCTTTGTAGCAACGGGCTCACCAGAATTTCCTTCTTTAAATTTCAGAGGCAGCCCAAGCCTCCAGTTATCTATGCCTATGAGCAGCTGAGGCCTTAGACTCGCGAATGAGCTTACTGGCAACCCTCTGCTGTTGTGAAGCATGCGGTGGTGTTTGAACGTGCACTTATTTTTCCCACAGGCTGATGCCGCTGTACATCTCTGTCTTCCGTGTTTGTTCAGGCAGCATCGATATAGGCGTTTTTCTCGTACTATTGCCCACTTTGAATGGTGGCTTAACTGCTCGAACTTTTTACACTTTGATACGGATGGGCACTTTCCACCGCAGATGCAGCATTTACGTCTTATTGCCCCGGTGATATAGCTTTCCTCTTCTTCAACTTCTGCGTATTGAGCGTTGAGGAATCCCTTTTCCTTGGAGTTTCGATTGCTCCTCTTATCGCTTACCGAGCTCGGTATAACAACACTCTTTGCTGCTACTGCCATATGGTACAGCCATGAGCTGAAGTGGGAGAGTGTACGCGGAACTTCAAGGCGGGTTTGCGTGTGCAGTGCCCAGTTAAGGCGGATTGCGGGTGGAAGCTTATCCACGAGCTCCTGCAGCAGAGTTGGGTTGTTTACGTGCGTTTCGAGGTGTGAGGCTTCTATGGTGGCGCATAAGTTTTGAACGACGATCGTGAAACTGACGATACTCTCTAATTTGTCGGCTGTTGGCTGCGGAGTGGATTGGACTTTCTTAAGTAGAGTGTGTATGATCAGTTCTGGCCGACCGTATAGCATTCTTAATGTTGATATAACACGGGGAACACAATTTGGCTGAGTAAGCATGCTCTTCACAGATTCCAGAGCCTTTCCCTTTAGTGCACGCTGTAGTCGTATTAAGTTTTCGTCATTAGAGAAACTGCATAGCTCTGAGGATCGTTCAAAATTTGAAATAAAAGGAGGCCACTCGTCTGGCTCCCCACTGAAATTCTGCAGATCTTTGGAAAATGAGTGCCTGGCAGCTAACTGGTTCCTAGTTAAGACTCGGTTTCCTGGTTCAAACCAGGTGGTAGGTGACGGAGCGTACTGTAGTGGTCGATTTGACTGTCGTTGTTGGCGGTGATCAGGAGCTTGAACAGATGGATGTGGCTGCTGGTGTGGTTGTATTCCTCTTGGCGCTTGTGGGTGCTGCTGTTGTGACACGTACACAAATTGATTTCCACCCGGGGCCCGGTCGAATTTCCCATCGCATGTAGTTGGTGATCACCCGCGTTCCTTACTAGCCCTTTTTCTTGTTGTGCTTGCGGTTGCAGTTTATTTTCCAGTGCGCTCATAAGCTGCATTGTACTCACTGCCATTGCATTAGCGATTGGGTTTGTTAGGTTATGGTTGACGCATGTGCCTTCGTCCGGCGGCTTGGATGTCTGATTTGCATTTGTGATCCATGCGTTCGTTCGCATTCTAGCAGCCTCAGATGTTTGCGGCTCTTCGTCCTCGGAGTCGGATTGGGCGTCCTCAATTAACGATAAGATGCGGTACTTCTTGTTGAGGTTCTCTTGATCACGTTTTTGGCGTTCTTGTTCCAGTTGCCTTTCTTCCTCAAGTTTCTTCAGTTCCAGTTGTAGTCGTCTAGCACTTGATGTTCCAGAAGACGCTGAACGCTGTGACGAAGCTGGTGGTCTTTCCATCAGCGGGGCGTAGGTAGCATCGACTGAGATACCTGGCCGAACATCAACCTCTTCTTGCGTACAGATCGCACACTTGCAGGGCTGGTTTGCTATAAAACTGCTCACGCCGACACAACCGTAATGAAACCAGGATCCGCAGTTTTGGTTATCGCAAAGGACCATATTGTCCACTGAGTCTGATGCATTGCATGCTTTGCAGTTGTATTCGCTTGTATCATGTTGTCCCACACTTGATTTTTCAGGTTCGCCTGTGTTGTTAGGCGGCGGCGGGGATCTTCCTAATGATTTGGTGGCTATAAACGCTGCTGGCGTTTGTTGCATTCTGCATCCAGCTGTTAAAAGAATTTTGTAAAATGTTGCCTTTCCTTTGGCAACGACTTCAGAATCCGTGAATAAAAAACGCGACACAGGCCAATTAGCGATTATCTGTCTTTTTTTTATTACAAAATTCCTAGGAATAAGAAATTAATACATTAGATTAAGTTAGCAGAGTATCTAATACACACTTTTAGTGAATTCTATAGTGCTAACCAGCTTGATGAGCGAAAGATAAATTATTTAAAAATAATCGAACTAGTTTATACAAGACCTGGCAAAGAAAAGAAAATGGTTGAGCAAGAAAAGCCGCGTGGTGATGAAAATCTGCATTGACAGTTTGGTCTGGGTTGTTAGACCGTCTTTGTCATGACAGTTCGATGGGCTGTCAAGTCAGGGCTGCTAACAACTTCCTTATTGATTTTAATTTATAACTTTTTTAAAAGAAAAGAAAAACATCTAGTGGGACTTGTTTTTAAACTAAAATTGTCTACGCTTGCATAAAAAATTTACATACTTCCAAACAATAATCTTCAAATATAATAAAAAAATCTCGATCTGAACCTTAAAAATCGATTTCCCAACATTTTGAAAAATGGACATTGAACAAGATAGAACTCAGCCGACGAATTAGTTAATCGACCACAAGCCCTAGCTTTCGATGCTCACAGCTGTTATAAAACAGTTTACTATCAAAACATGAGTGGAATGAGAACGAAGACTATGGAATTTTTCATTGCCTCATCGGATTGCCCTTATGCTCTTGTTGCTCTGACTGATACTTGGTTATGTGAAGGAATATATTCTTCTGAATTTTTCGATTCGTCTTTTGCTGTATACAGACGAGATAGACGTCCTATTCAATCTGAAAAAATTCGAGGATGTGGTGTTTTGTTACCGCTGCGGTCGATCTTCAACAGCCAACTAGAAAGATTATTAGATGATTCAGGTTTGATTGAAGAAATTTGCGTGAAAATCAATATATCGTGTTCTTGTTTTTACGAATTTGTGTAGGGCGAGATGCAAAAGATAAACTCTCGCCACAATTTCTAATAAATAAAAGATAACTTTATTGTAAACAGTTATCTTTTATTTATTAGAATCTGTTGAGTGTAGAAATAAAATATTAATAAGTCAATGTTACCGGCTTCTTTCACACTGATCTTTTAAATTTCTTGCTGTCATCTCAATCGGTTCATGGAAATATGGCAGAATATGCGTTAAAAAAAAATCAAAGACCCTATATCCGAAGTATTTTTCGACGAGGAATCCGATGATGACCTTGAATTTGACCTTGGACGTAATCTTGAAGCCCCAGCGACCCAAAAATTGATTTTTCAAATGAAAACCCCCAATTTTTATTGCACAATACAATACAATACAATACAATACAAAAATCGATTTTTGAGTCGCTGGGGCTTCAAGGTTACGTTCAAGGTCAAATTCGAGGTCACCATCAGATTCCTCGTCGAAAAATACGTCGGATATAGGGTCTTTGATTTTTTTTAACGCATATTCTGACCCAGGGGTTTCCATACTTTTGTCGCACCCTGTACGATGGACTGACAGCTATTTTAATATAAAACCACCGGTGCTGCCACTTTTCCTACATTTGTATCCTACATACCCCCGGGTTCTGATGTAAGCCTTTATAATTTCCACATTCTTAATATCGAATCTGTTGCTAAAAATATTGATAGTAGTGCTTATGTTATTGTACTAGGTGATTTCCATTTAGGTAATATGAATTGGGCTTATGAAAGGAAATTTATTGTTCCTTATAACGTTAAAACTGAATGTGAGGTAAATGTCATTGATGCGATGTTACCCATGAATTTAATGCAAGCCAATCTTGTTAAAAACTCTTAGGGAAGAATTCTAGATTTGGTTTTTGATAAAGAAGATTTAGATGTAACAGGAAGCGAACCTGAATGTGTCTTATTGCAGAACACTATTAACCATTACGCTCTAAGCATTTTGATTGATTTTAAAAGTACTATTTCTTGTAAGAACGATGTTCGTAGCTAATCTTGCTATAATTTTGCAAAAGCCGATTATGTGCGAGTAAACAACTTCCTGAATTCCATTAAATGAAATAATATTTTTAGTTTTTCTAATTTAAATCAAGATTACTCTTCTTTCATGAGAGTACCTACTTAAAGATGTTTTTTTTTAAGATTCGTGCCGGAAAAAAGATTTATAATCATAAACACATAAGCGATTAAGAAATTTAAAAACAGCTATGATAAAAGCATATCGAAGAAGTCTAAGCAATAGTTCTCTTCGTGCCGAATTTCGTCGCCTTAGAAAAGAATATGAATTCCTAAAAAGATTTTCTTACCGCTAATATATATGGTCCCTTGAATCGAAAATCAAAAATGATTCTAAAGCGTTCTGGAGTGTGAACAATTCTAAGAAAAAATCTTTGGGAATATCTGCTTCCATTAAATATTGTGGAGAAGTTAGTACAAACTTGCGAGTTATTTACAACTTTTTTGCGGCGTTTTTTCAATCAAATTATGTTTGCTAAACAGCCGATATCGCAATATCGTATTGGAAGAAAGTGAGTCTGTTCTTAATTTAGGCAATAAACAAGTAGAGGAAATTGACATTCTCAATGAAGTCTCTGCGCTGGACAATAGTTCTAAATGTGCACTTGATAATGTTCCACCAATATTCTTAAAAATAAAAAATTAAATAACTTGCTTGTGCCATTAAAATATTTGTTTAATTTTTCACTGAGTGAAGGCGTTTTTTTAGAATGTTGGAAGTATTTTTTCGTGACACCTACTCACAAATCTGGGTACCGTCAAAAAGTTGAGAATTACAGACCGAATTCAAGACTAGAAATCATACCAAAAGTTTTTGAAGCGACTGTTAAAGTTAAAATTTGTGCAATTGTTCGCAATCATATTACTTCTTCCCAGCACGGCTTTTTGTCAGGTAGGTCTACTTCAACAACCTAGCTATCTACTCAAACTATTGTCTTGGAAGTTTAGAGAACAGGTACCAAGTAGACACTATTTTTACAGATTTTTCAAAAGCTTTTGATCGAGTTCATCATGGAGTGCTAGTTAGAAAATTGAAAGATTTAGGTTTTCATTCTAGCTTGCTATACTGGATTGAAAGTTATGTAGCCAATCGAAAGTAATATGCTAGGATTGGCTCCATCATATCAAAGGTTATCTCTAACTTTTCAAGCGTTACCCAAGGAAGTCATTTGGGCCCTCTTCTTTTTGTTCTATTTTAAAACGATTTCCCGCTATATCTGAAACATTCAGAAAGTTTATTATATGCAGATGACCTTAAAATCTATAGAGTAATAGAATCTCTGTCAAATTGTATTGAACTACAGAGTGATATTGACAGTGTTATTAGATGGTTTGAACACAATTCTTTGTATTTTAATGTTAATAAGTGCTCTGTTTTAACTTGTTCTCGTATTTTGAATTCTGTGTCATTTAACTACACTATGACATCTGTTACTCTATGCAGATTGTCTTCAAAAAAAGATCTAGGAATTATTTTTGATTCTGAATTTCGTTTTGCCTTACATTATGATCATTAAGTTGCCAAATCTAATGCTATACTGGGTTTTATATTTCGTAATTCTAAGGATTTCGTGGATCCATATACGATTAAAACGTTACATATTTCCATAGTAAGGTCTAAATTAGAATATTGTTCAATAACTTGGAGTCCATATTATGGAAACGCAATAATGCGCATCGAGCGTATCCAGAAAAGGCTAACAAGATTCGCGCTACGAAAGATTCATTCTTATTCCACTATGCCATCATATGTAGCACTATGTCTTTAAATTGATTTAAAGCCTCTTTAAACAGAAGGCAATGTAGTTTGGCTTTATTTGCTAGTGACATATTATGCAGCCATATAAATTGCTTTTACTTGCTTTCTTTGATAAACATACATATTTCTGCCCGTTCCCTTCGGCCATGAGAAAACATCTTCATGTACTTACCTAGGCATGTGTGGTGTTTGTTCTATCTAGCTACTTGTTATTATTCTACTTGTAACTAATTGTTTTATATTCGATTATCTACTTCTTTGACATTATTCAATTTGTCATTAATTATTATTCATTCGACTTTTTGATTTTATTAAATAAACATCTTATAGTTTTAGTTGTTCAATAGTTCTTTGTTTTCTTTAAATATACAATAATTTGGCGACGAGAGAAAAAAAAATGGATTCCAAGCAATTGAATCAAATTTTACAAGCTTTTCAGGATCAACAGAAGGTGATAACTGACCTTGTTGCACAATTGCAAATACCTTCAGGTCATTCAAATATTCAATCTTTTGAAAATTACGACGCCGAAAAAGAAAAATTTTCAAATTATCTAGAACGTTTTGAAAATTATTGCAGCATAAAAAATATTGCAGACGAAGCCAAAAAAGGACAACTCCTATGCGTTTCTATTGGTTCACAACATTACAATAACCTAGCTGCATTTCTAGGACCTAAAAAACCTGTAAAGAACCTAAATCTTAAGGACCTAATCGAAAACTTCAAAAAGATGCTAATTCCAAAGAAGAATGTGGTAGTTTCTCAACATTATTTTCTTAATGTTTTTCAAAAGGACAATCAAAATATCACTGATTTTGTATCCTCGCTACAAAATAACATTCTTGAATGTGAATTCAACGTGACATGTGAATGCCAAAAATCTGTTTCCGTGTCTGAAATTTTTCTACGTGCTCAATTTATTCGTGGTCTGAGAGATGATTGGCTACGCGAACAGGTTTTACAGGTTTTACAGTCGATGAAATTCTACTCAAAGCAACGGCTCTTGAAGCTTCAAAAATCGAAAGCAAGGAACTGCGACAAAATTCAAGAATTTCCAGCTCACACACTGACATCAATAAAATTTCAAACTCAAGAAGCAAGACGACTGCAATGAGTCTTTCGAATTCCATGTGTTCTTTAAACAACAGCCCAAAGTCATACGGTCATTCCAGTTCAAAACATCAATTTATCAACTACAAGAACCTGGGTATAGAAAACTGCTGCTTAAGATGTGGACGAAACAATCACAAAGTTTCCTCTTGCCAGATCAACAAATCACAACTCAAGTGTAACTCTTGCAAAAGAGAAGGTCATGTTTCAAAGGTATGTCTTTCAACACTTTTATCTAAAAATAAAAATTCCAGCAAACATTCTACGAATGCCGTTAATGTCCAAGATTGTGCCGACGATTCAGCTGAGCATTATGGACTCTACAAGTTAGAATTAATTGAAGACGAAATAGTGGATTTATTCGAAATCAACAATTGCGACAAATACCTCATTGATGTGACTCTCAACAATAAGACTCAAAAATTCCAAGTAGATTCAGGTGCAAAATAATCACTTCTAGCCGAAAATGATTTTCGTCATCTTAATTTAAACCTACCTTTGACCAAATCCAAAGATGCTTTTCGATCATACTCAGGAAATATTATCAAACCATTAGGAAAGCTTTCGCTTAATGTTGCTTACGGAGGGAAAGAGATGATTGGTGAGTTACATATTGTTCCAGATGGTCATGATGCTCTTCTAGGAAGACAATGGATTAGAGGTCTAGGTATCGAACTCAAGGCAATTGATTCAAAGATGTTAAACCCGTCAACCGTGTTTCAAATTCAACTAAACAACTCAATCGATGACATTTTCAAACCATTTTCTGCAATATTTGAAGAAAAAGTCGGTAGTGTTCCAGATTTTCAAATTTCTCTTCAACTCAAAAATGGTGCCAAACCAATTTTTACCAGAGAAGGAAACGTGCCCTACCTATGCTCTACAAGAACGAGTCGACAAAGAACTCAATTCACTTGAAGAAGATGGAATTATTACGTTAGTTTCTGCAAGTGATTGGGGTTCTCCTCTGGTAGTGATACCGAAACCTGATGGTGGAGTACGTCTCTGTGTGGACTACAAGTGTGGCGTAAATGAACGACTAGTACAAGCTAACCATCCTATTCGACGAATTGATGACGTTCTACACAGCCTACGGAACTCTCAATATTTTTGCAAGTTAGACCTGTACAAAGCCTACCTACATTTGGAAGTCGACGAAGAAAGTAGAAAAATTCAAACCATTATCAACACATCGAGGCACTTATCGCATGAACCGTCTTAGTTTTGGAATCAAGACCGCACCCTCAGATTTCAACCGAATACTATGTCAAATTCTCAAAGGACTTCAAGGAGTTAAAGCTTATTTCGATGACATAATTGTCCACGGTCCATCACGAAACGAATGTCTTCAAAACCTTGTTGCATGTTTACACAAGCTCACTAAATACGACCTCCATATCAATATGAAAAAATGGGCACGACTGGGTCGCACGAACTTGCGATTGTGTGCTAAGTACAGTACCAAAATCTTAAGGCTGAGTAAGGTTTAAGTTTTTGCCTTAATATATTTGGTGGTACAGGGTTACCAACTACAATTTAATTATGAAAATTGACTTATCTAAATCACGCAAAATATTAAAAAAAAATATCAAATTAAATATTCCGAGGGCTTCAAGCGAAAATCTAAAAACGTCATTTTTTTGAACTTTCTAAAACATATAAACGCTAAAAATTTAATCGAAATCGTTGGAGCCGTTTCTTAAAAAAACGGTTTTTTATTTTTAATTTTTTTTTTTAAATTAGGCTTTAAGAATTCAAGCAAACAAGTTTGAAGATCTTATTGAAAGATGTATTGACAAAAAATTTTAAATAAATCAAATATACCGTTTTGAAAATATTCGAAGAAGCAAAATTTTTTTAAAAAATGATGAAAATTTGAAAATACTAAATTTTTCAAATATTGATATGCAATCTTTCTAAAACTATCTAGGGCTTCCTTAATATGAAATTTCGTCAAAATCGTGCTAGCCATTCACGAGAAAGTCGGGTTTGAAAAAAACGGCACTATGGGGGGTACCGTTTTTAGACTTTTCCCAAAAATAAATTTTAGATCGTAAGAATAGTTATTCAAAAATAATTCTTTACGTAAAATTTTATCAAAATCGTTGGAGTCTTTTTCGAGAAAAATAGGTTTTATCATATAAGTCGTATGGCAGGTACCGTTATTTCAAGACCTAGAGACCCAATTCCAAAAACCCCTCTGTAGGCTGCCTCACAGAGCCTAACTGCAAATTTTGAAGAAAATCGGTAAAGCAGTTCAGGCTGTAGATCCATATACAGACAGACGGACATACAGACAGACAGACAGACAGACAGACAGACAGAATTGTAGGACCCACTTATTTCGTATTCTCTATCATCGTAATGTCATGTTTAATTGTCATCTCAAAATTTTTTTTCTGCACGAATGCAAAACTTGCCTTATAGTACCTATAATCGCAAGTAAAAATGTTCATTCTTACAACAAAAGATAAGTTATTTGGGACATGTAATTGAATTCAACAAAATAAGCAAATCTCCAGAAAAAGTACGTGCTATACAAGATATGCATTCTCCTTCGAATCCTGATGATGTTTCTTGGCCTAGTTACATATTACTCTCGATTTATCCCAGATTTCTCAACTATGTCACATCTCACATCCTCTGCGCTGTCTTCTCCAGAAAGGACAAAAATGGTACTGGTCTTCAAAATGCGAGTCAGCGTTCATCAAACTAAAAACCGAACTATGCAGCGACCGAGTCCTCATGCCTTTTGATCCTACCTTGCATATCGTTCTAACAACTGATGCCAGTCCTCATGGAGTAGCTGCCGTATTGAGTCATACTTTAAATGGAATTGAAAAACCCATAGCTTACGCTTCACGTTCTCTGACGAAATCAGAACAAAATTATAGCCAGCTGGACCGCGAAGCCCTTGCTATTATTTTAGGTGTTACTCATTTTTACAAATATCTATTCGGCAGACATTTCCTACTTGTGACAGACAATCAGCCCTTGTCAAGAATTCTTCATCTACATAAAGCATTGCCTCAGATGACTTCAGCTCGACTTCTCAGATACGCTTCATTTCTATCCGGATTCAATTATTCTGTTCAATTCAAACCAGGGGAAAGTAATCAGAATGTCGATTGCTTATCTCGAGCTCCAGTACAATACCTTAAATTCACAGCTGATCAATCAATTGGTGAAGAAGTCGATGTGTTATACAATGAAACAATTTTACAGATTTCAAGCAAGGAAATTACTGCTCAAATCATCAAAGAAAAGACTAAAGAGGATTCTGATCTTCAAAAAATTATCATTGACCTGATAGCCCATTCAACCGATTCCGAGTTTACACTCAAAGATGGTATCATTTTTCGGAAAGATAGAATTCTAATTCCACATTCTTAACGCTCAAAAACTCTGACAAAACTTCACGAAACGCACTTGGGTATCACTAAGATGAAACAACTTGCCCGACGATATGTATATTGGCATAATATTGACAAGGACATCGAGCGGTTGGTAAGAAACTGCGAGAATTGTGCAATCAATAGATCTAATCCACCGAAAGCTCCAGTGCATCCTTGGGATACACCTCAAGAAAATTGGGAACGAGTGCACATCGATTACGCTGGACCTTTCCAAAATTTCTACTTCCTCGTTTGTATTGATGCAAAATCAAAATGGGCAGAAATCAGAGTAATCAAAGATGTTCCAACTAGCTCGAGTACCATACAATTACTTCAACATATTTTCGCAACTCATGGATATCCTCAAGTTATGGTATCCGACAATGCTTCAATTTTTCAAAGCGATGAATTTCATTCATTTTGTTCAAACCACGGTATTTTCCAAAAGTTTATTGCTCCTGAACATCCTGCAACAAATGGACTTGCCGAAAGAAATATACAAACGCTTAAACACCGATTAAAAGCTCTCTCAAATGATCGAACACCAATACATACAAAAATACAAAATATACTTTTACGATACTATGCTACACCCCTCGCCTGTGGAAAATCACCAGCTGAACTCTACCTGAGCAGAAAACTAAGAATTCGAATTGATGCTATTTTTCCATATTATCCAAAACCTTCCCAATTGGAATGCAAACAATCCCGTTCATTGCAAGTGGGGGAGAAAGTTCAAGTCAAAATTATTAATAAATGGCAGTTTGGAGAAATCAAAACTAAATTTGGAAAGCGTCATTACTGGCTCTGGTCGCACAATCAAACGACATATTAACCAACTTCTAACAACTTTGGTCAAAAAGAAATCCGTTTTATGTGGTCCAAGTCTGTTAAAAATGTTCCTAGTAAATGAAAAACAACACGGAATCAACTTCAATGGATTATTTAAGTAACGAAAATAAAGCGTTTTAACAATGAGAATAAGCTAAGTTTAAATTAGAGAAATGACTGACCACTTGGCCTTTTCAAAATCGCAATTTATACATTATTTGAATAACTGTAATAAAGAATTTAAGAGAAAAATAGAGAGAATTCAATTTACATATTTTGTTTAAGTATTAGAAGGTTTGTATATAAAAAAGCAATACCCAATACACTGACTTTTTTCAACATCCTGCGGCCCGGGCAGAATTAGCAAGCTCCAATGGATATAGGAGTTGTACTGGTCTTCGCATTAAACATCTGTCTGGAAAACTCACCTCACAAGCTCGAACTTTACCGTCTCGGCCTGCGAATACCTGCTGAACCATCACCATCTCCCAGTGCACGCGTGGATTAGCGCTGTCATAAAATAAAACCACATCACCAGGTTTTAACTGCGTCGATGCTTTTGGATTAGATGAGTGAAAAGACCTGAGCTGCTGCATGTATTCGATTCGCCACCTTATTGTCATCTTAGCGAAGTATTTCATTCGATGTTGCCAAAGATCCCGCAGACCTGAACTGTCAATTTCGTAAGTTTGATTTTCGCTTGTATTTTTGCAGCGCATCTGCAAGAATTTTGCCGGTGTTAAGGGCGATGGTCCCGAAGGATCTTCAGAAATATAAGTAAGAGGCCTTTCGTTTACCAAAGCCTCAGCCTCTGTCAGCAAAGTCCTTAATTGCTCAAAAGTAAGTTTAGCTTTACCAATGACCGTTTTGAGAATATTTTTGATCGTTCTTATCATTCGCTCCCAAAAGCCTCCCCACCATGGAGCTCTCTCAACAATAAAGTTCCACCTTATTCGGTTTTTCGATAGAAAGTCAGGTAGACCTCCTCCTTTTACAACATCTTTGAAGCCTTGCAGCTCCACTGATGCTCTTCGGAAAGATTTAGCATTGTCAGAGTAGATGACAGATGGTGTACCACGTCTCGCCATGAAACGTCTCAATGCCATGATACAACTTTCAGTAGACATGTTCGTAGTCAGCTCCACATGAACAGCTCTGACTGCTGCACACGTGAATAGCAACAAATAGCCTTTACGCATCGAAGAAGCATCGTCACCTTGATAATATAAAGGCCCCGCAAAATCGATACCAACATTATCGAATGGCCTATACATTGTAATTCGATGAGCTGGTAGCGGTGCAAATGGCTGGCTAGCAGGCTGTCCGAACAGTTTTTGACAAATAACACAGCTCTTGATTCGCTTCTTTATAACCTGGCGACCCTTGATGAGCCAAAATCGCTCTCTCATCTTTGCTAGGATGGTGTCAACTCCTCCGTGCAACGTTGTTTGGTGATAGGCATCAACAATAAGCTCTGTTATATAATGCTCAGATGGCAAGATGATTGGGTGCTTCAAATCGTTATTATCTTCAAGCATCTGCAGCCGACCTCCTACTCTGATAAGCTTCTTGTCGTCTAGGTACGGACCAAGCTTAATAATTTTAGACGATGTCTCCAAAACACCAGTTCTCTTTAAAGAATAATATTCATTAGCAAAAACTGTTCTTTGTACATACCTTAGCCAGTAAATCCCAGCATCCTCGAGCTCCTCCTTCGTCAAGAATTTCTCAAAATTTCGTTTGCGGTAAACGAACCGCAAAGTCTAGCTGGTCACCCTCAGCAACTTAAACCAACTACTAAAACTCTCACAGCTCACGATGGATTCCATAGGCTCTTTCTGTTTCTTGTTACTAGCATCCTCTGCAACTTGCGTCAATAAACTTACTTGCTTTTCAACATCCGCAATGTCTCTACAATTTTCAAGAACAGGAACATTGAGCCAACTGGGTCCACTGGTCCAAATCTGTGAGGACTGCAGCTTGTCCCCAGAGATTCCTCTCGTGATCAAGTCGGCTGGGTTTTCGTTGCCTGGACAATGTCCCCAATCAGCAACGGATGTATGTCGGCGAATTTCTTCCACTCTGCTCTGAATGTATTGTTTCCATTTTTGCAGCTGCCCATATATCCAATTCAAGGTGATTTTTGAATCGGACCATAAAAAATACTCTTCGATGGAAATTTTGAGTGATTTTTTAAAATATTCGCACAATCTGGCAGCTATTAACGCGGCAGTGAGCTCCAACTTTGGAAGCGTAAGCTCGTCACTTCCATCCATCTTCATAGGTGCTACTCGACTCTTCGAGCACAAAAAAGAAACCGATGCATGACCCTCCTTATCGACCACTCTGACAAAGGCCACCGCACCATAAGCTCTCAAGCTGGCATCTGCGAATATGTGGCACTGAACGCTCTTCATTGATGTTAACGGAAAAACTGATCTTCTTATAGCCATGTCCTTGAGTTGCAATATATTGCCGTTGCAATCCTCCCACTCGGACAATAAATCACCAGGCAAAGTCTCGTCCCAACCTATCTTCCTTCTCCACATCATTTGGAACAATATTTTTAGCTTGATCACTGTTGGAGCTATTATACCCAAAGGATCATAAATGCGGGCCAATGTTGATAAAATATTGCGCTTTGTTCCTCGAGATGAATTAAGTTCAATGAAACTGTGAACCGATTGCAGAGACACGGACAACTCATCGCTATAAACCATCCAGATAAGGCCTAAAACTTTCTGTTGCACTGGTAAATCCTCTGCTGCGATTGCATTCCGAATAGAGGGACTGCTAGAATGCCATTTTCTTAGACACATTCCGGCTCTACTCATGATTGCTGTAGCCTCACGCCAAACTCGTTCGCCCTCCACCTCAGAGTTTACACTCATGACTAGGTCATCCATATAAAAACTGCTCTCCAACATCTGACAAGTTCTGGGAAACCTTCTTTTTTCCTGACTCAAATAATGACGAATAGTCGCTGTTAGGAGAAACGGACTGCTACAGACGCCAAATGTAGCCCTTGTCATTCGATATTCTTGATAGGACGATGATGAATTCAGTGATGCCGTATACCAAATAAATCGATGGGCATCTTGGTCGGATTCGCTTAAAAGAATTTGCAAAAATGCCTTCTCAATATCAGCTACCAGACCAACTTTTCCGAGCCGAAAGTTCAACAGTGTTTTTAAGACATCGGGCAACAGATTTGCACCAGTTAACAGTTGGTCGTTCAGAGAAGGGCTACCTTCTGCCTGACTGGAAGCGTCAAACACAATGCGCATCTTCGTAGTTGTGCTGTCCTCTTTATATACGGGGCGATGGGGTAGATAGATTGTTCGCCTTGTCGATGAAGATGATGGAACACGTTGGGCTATTCCATCGGCAACCATTTGTTGAATACTGTCATGGTATTCTTGCAGCTTCCTAGGATCTCTAGAAAGACGATGAAACAAACTGTTCTAACGACTTACCGCTATACTTTTGTTGCTGTCAAATACAACATTTGGGTCCTTCCACGGCAAGCTAGCTGTGTAGCGGGAGCCGACGCGCTTAATGTACTTGTTCGTCATCTCTTCAGTCAACCGCTGTCTCTCAGGTTCTTCTCCTAGTATACCAATGGACTCCAACGCCCAAAGAGCTGAAAAATCTTGCTCGCTGCTGTTGCTGGCATTGCAAATAACCATCGGCTGAATTACGTTTCTTCCTTCAGCGTTCAAATTGCTAGGAGGCTTCCCTGGAGTGTCCAACCGAACACTGTATCTACCGCTCTCAAACTATTAGTAAGAAAACGTTGCTTTCCAGTCACAATAGACCAATAGTGGTCTGCACCGATCAAAAGGCTTATTTCTTTTTCAACTTCAAGATTCGCGACGACACAATCAGCCAATTTTAAACCACGAAAAGATTTACAGCCTGGATCTGGAGCGCTGAGCACATCAGCACATATTTCGGGTACAACGATTACTTCTATTACGATTATTTTATCCGCGTATTGACTTCGCACTCGCAATTTAATTTTCTTAAATGATTTAGTCGGGCCGTTTTGTTTACACCCGAAAGGAATCAATGACAATTTAATTAATTTGTAATGGTTTAAAAGGTTTAGTCTATTCGCAACACTTTCTTTAATAAAACTGAGTTGACTTCCTCCATCGATTACGGCGCGCAAAATTCTATTTTCTTTATTACTACCTACCGCAACACAACGGGCCGTTTTTAGGAAAACACAACCAACGGAATTTTGTACACACATAGCATAACTGCCTTAGTCTTTTAATTCCTCCGTTTCTTTCTTCTTCTCACACAACGACGACAGATGTTTTGCTCCGCATTTTGTACATTTAAGAAAATTACTGCTTCTTCATTTTCTTGACATGTGCCCTCTTTTTGCACAGCGAAAGCAACGGTTGTCTTTTCGAAGACGTTCCCTTTTTTGTTGCAACGTCACTGATTCGCAATTTTTGGTTGTGTGGGTAGTAGAATCACAGAATACACATTGTTCTTTCTCCTCTGATTTGGTTCCTATCAGACTCGCTGCAGTTGTAACTGATGTCTTTGTATGAGTACGTGTAGATGATGCTGTGACACTACTCCTCTCTAGCGCTTCCACCTCTTTCTTCAGAAATCGAAGTATGCTCTTAACACCACGGTCATGCATACCATAAAGAGATGTTTGCGTTTCTGATGAATCATCACTTCTTTCGCTGGTCACTGCTGCTTCGTCTTCTTTGCTCGATTCATTCTCTCCCCTTTCCTTATGTGATAATCTACACGCATTTCGGATGGCAAACATCTTAAGAGAATGGATTTAAGCATGACGTCATATCTCTGTGAGGGGACTTGAAGTGCTGTCAGAGAACGTATCGAAGTAGAAATACTGTTGTACAAATGCCTTAAGCCTACAACATCTAGCTTTACCGTAACTTGATTGAGCGAGATCAATTTTTGTATGTGATTGTCTATAAGCTTTTCATTATCACCATACTGCTCTAGCAACAACGCGACTGCTGCATCGTAGCATGATGATGTGGCAGTAAACCCAGCTATGGCTTTCTTCGCGGCACCACTAAGCACATCCTCCAAATAATTAAATTTTTCGGCAGCAGATAATTGTTCATTTTGATGAATAGCGCTGTTGAATTGATCCCAAAAGGGCATCCACTCGCGCATGTTGCCGTCGAATTTTTTTAATTGCAGTTTTGGCAAACGAATGTTGCTTTTGTGGGATGCTACTATGTGGTGGTTCGAGTTGTTCAGGGTGTTGTTGTCAGGTGGATTGTTGAAGGGGTTTTGCTTTACTCGTAGTTTTCGTAGACGATTTTTTAGTTTGGTCAAATGCGTAACTGCAGTATCTTCATAATCTGCCATTTTATCAAGTTCTCTCTCTTGATTTTCGGCTTTGATTAAATTCTTGGCTATAACTTGCTTATCTGCCTCCTGAAGCTTTATATGGACCGCTGTCAACCGTTCAATGAATATTTCGAGTTCCTCTTCGAATTCGTCAAACCGACTCGCGTTTTGTTCATTTAACTGACACTGCGTATCCAGATATTCCGACGCCGCTTTGACAATTTTCGTTAATGAGGTTCTAAATGTGCCACGCGTTAATATCTCCATTGCTATTCTTTTTTTTTTTTTTTGTCTTTATTCCCGGGTTTCGGCACCAACTGTTAAAAATGTTCCTAGTAAATGAAAAACAACACGGAATCAACTTCAATGGATTATTTAAGTAACGAAAATAAAGCGTTTTAACAATGAGAATAAGCTAAGTTTAAATTAGAGAAATGACTGACCACTTGGCCTTTTCAAAATCGCAATTTATACATTATTTGAATAACTGTAATAAAGAATTTAAGAGACAATATAGAGAGAATTCAATTTACATATTATGTTTAAGTATTAGAAGGTTTGTATATAAAAGAGCAATACCCAATACACTGACTTTTTTTCAACAAAGTCAAAGTTTTAACATTCCAAGACCAAGTAATCCTAATCCTGGCTCCATTATCTCCGTTCATCCTCAAGATAATCCAGCTCAAGAAATTCCTGCTAATTCTTCAGAATTAATCAGTCATTAGCCTCCAGTTCAACAAGAAGTTAGAAGATCAACCAGAGAAAGACACCCTCCAGTCCGTTTTGGTGATAGTGTTTTTTCCAAAATATCCTTTACTAAGTGGGGGAGACGGTGGTGTTTGTTCTATCTAGCTACTTGTTATTATTCTACTTGTAACTAATTGTTTTATATTCGATTCTCTACTTCTTTGACATTATTCAATTTGTCATTAATTATTATTCATTCGACTTTTTGATTTCATTAAATAAACATCTTATAGTTTTAGTTGTTCTATAGTTTTTTGTTTTCTTTAAATATACAATAGCATGTAACAAGATATGGCCAGAATAAGCCTTTAACTAACGCAATGTATTATTTTAATAAGTTTATAGGCCTAATTGATTTTAATTTTAATTTTTTACTCGTTATAAGCTATTAATACCGGTCGCACCCAATGTTGCACCTATTTTCAAAAACTTGAAAATGTTTGGAAAAAGTGCATCGTTATAAAGATTTTATAAATCTATAAATGTCCAACCCAACGTTGTCTCCACAATAGCACTTCATTTATTACGGTTGAAGCAGCTGCCTCAGTTGCTGTTGGCCATTGATTCATTATTACTTCCACGGTTTCATCAATATTTTCAACATCTTTCCTGACCAATTTTTCAAGGATGGTATTTTCGATCATTGACAAATTTTTTTTGTGTTTGCCAAATCTGTCAGATATGGATGATATAAAGTGATCCAGGAAAGGTATGAATATTGATGTAAGGTAATAATCTTCTGCTGAGCTGCTTTGGTAATTTTGTCGGTGTTTTTGACGATGCACAATCCTGGGAACTTCAATTTTATCTCCAATAGACTCGGCAATTTTTTCAGCACCAGTGAATATTTTATGAACTTTAATTCAACGTTTTCCCTCATTTCTTTCAACAAAACAGCCAAGTCGTCAGCTGCCGAGACAGCTGCAGAGAGGTCAACATTTTTTCCTTGGAGGTAAGATGTTAAAGGTTGTGTAAAAGAAAAAAATTTCGTGGATAATTGTCATCGACCCAATAGGCGTGTTTTTTTCACAAGAATGTTATGTACATAACATGATGTCCAAAAAAAACGCTTCGTTTTTTTTATTTGTGGGTTGGTGTTCTCGATCAGTTGTCAAACCAATAAAAGGCAACAAATGAATTTTTTTTGCCAAATTCGCACAAAAACGCAAAAACTCTTTGTTAAAAACCTAAAGCAATTGTATAGAGTGGAAAATAAAAATGTTCCGTAGTGAAATTTATGCAGGTAAACAATTTTTTTGTCTGTTTTTTGTTAGTTTGGAAACGTCAAAAATAGGTCCGTTCACAAAGGTAACAAGGAATTTCTCTTGACTCTGTTTACATGCTGGGGTTGAATTTGAATTGAATTGAATATGAGATTGTGATTTAGATGTGAGTTGGAAAAAATATTTTGTTAATTGTTTCAAACGAATTAAAAAAATACAAATAAGAAAGTACAACCACTTTTATGGCATACTTAACAATTAGCTTTGAATAAAATGTTAGCATTCACACAAAAATATGAAAAGAAATATGCAAAAAGTGCTTTCAGTCACTAAACAGACCCTTTTTAATTGCTATTACGTTGTTTTATGTATCTTAATAAACATTTCCAAATCTAACTCTTGAAATCAATGAATTTCTAAAAATCAAAAATTTTCTGCAACTAAATTGCGGAGTGTTAGATAGGGCATACGAATTTATTCAGTTACACATTTGTGAACAGACCCTTTGCCAGTTTTGTTCGAGATACATGAAAGTCTCTAGACGCACCAAAATTGAAAAATGAAAAGTCGAAAAACTCATTCGATACTCGAATAAACGTCAAAAGTCTATCCCCGACCAAATCTTAACCATCCTTTATCCATAACATTGGTTGTCGGGGATGTTGTTCTTGCTTTGCATGTAAAATGATTTTATGTATATAACAGTCTTGTGAAAAAAACACGCCTAATGAATGCTCCATTCTTCAAAGTATGTAGGTAGCTAAAAGCATTTTTAGAACTTTCGGCGTTTCCACATTCATTAATCTTTTCCAAACTCGAACAGATAGGAACAAACATATAGGAACAATAGGAAAACTTTAAAGCAGATAACAGCATTAAGTCTCTCAGTCCATCTTGTTTCGTATAATCTCTTTAATCGTTCTTTTTTGCTGAGCAATCTAAGGTCTGAACAACATCTTCGAGAATAGATTAGCGTTTTGCAGAAGTTCTGAAAACGTAATGATTTGCTGTATTGATCCAAGACAATTCCTAATAAGAGGAACAGAGCATGCTTCACCAAGCTTCCCGACGATCAGTCACCTTGTAGCGGTGGGGGGGCTTAAGTAGCTTATTTGAACCGAGCTCGATGCCGAAAGGTGGTCGAAGGATGGGGAAAATGAATGAAAACAAAGAATTGATCAAAAAACAGTATGGAAGATAACCAAAAGGATTTTTATTCTCCAGATGGCAATCGTAAAAGCGAAAATCCACCTGTAGTCTTCACTACGGCAGGGGCACGGATTCTGGAGGACCCATCTGACATACAAACGCACACCTTTACTGGTGGATACACGCGAGTCGAAGGTACCGTAACCGATGACTCCTGCAGTTCTCTCCATGAAGCTCTTCGTGGTCTGAGCTGGAAAGATGAAGAAGGCAGCTCGGAGGTATTACCTCCAAAGCTTATCTCTCATCCGGGCTTAGCTGTTGACCAGAGCGGTGCTATCACCGGACTAAGTGAAGCTGAACAAGTGGATCCCACTCCAACGATGACATCCTCTGGAGAACAGCTTTCCAAGTGCCAACAGAAGCTGGAGAGAAGGCGAGTGGCAAAGGCTCAATTCAAAGAGGACACCAGGGTGGCCGAAGGCACTGAATTAAGTTGCTAACCTTTGGTGACGGCGGCGAAAAGGGACAGGTCGGAAGAGGTCTCACCAACCAATTCAGGACGGTCTCCTGTAACCGAAGTCACCCCAACTTCTGCAAACGCGAACAGGGTCAAAAGAAAGAAGGTTTCCGGAAGCTCTGCAAATCTTCCTGTTGGTCTAACTGGAAAGTCGGTGAATGAAACTGAAGGAACAGGTCGCAAGGCTTGCGAATTCGGTCCACGGACACTGGCTGGAAGGGATGAAGCCGGCATGGTCAAAACTCCTGGAGGTCCAACCGAAACGTTGGTGAATAAAACCGTGACTGCTAGTCAGTCTGGTCCACGGACACTGACCGGACGCGATAAAGCCTCGAAAGGAGCAAAATCCGTCGCACAGAGAAATAAAAGACGGCTGCCCTATAAAAGAGCGACTGTCTCGCTTTTCAAAGTGCGTATATGTAAGGCTGGCAATGACAACAGCATGACCATCACAGAGCGCAAGCACTGTGAAGATCATCTTTGGGAGTTGGCTATGGCAGAGAGTACGCAGATCCAATCTGAGGGATGTTGTTTGGAGGACGGAACCTTTTTGGTCGAGTTTTCTAATCAGCAGACCGCTGACTGGTTACGTGCCTCTGTGCCCAAAATTCCACCCCTCCTAAATTCCCCCTTTGAAATTTACAGGGTGCCAGTTTTGACAAAAGCCATCTGCTTTATCTCGGGGCAACTCAGGAAAATTGAAGATGTGCTACAACGCCTCGTTACCCAGAATGATGGTATCGACACTACGAAGTGGAAAGTTCACTACCACCAAGTTCCAACTTAACTCCAATCGGTGAAAGTGATGGATGGATTACTAGTATTTATCAATGATAATAACTCAGATAAACCTTCAACATTCTAAGGCTGCTACTGCACTCCTATGTAGCAGGCTTTCCGTGTTGAATACAAAAACTCACCTCGTAGCAATCCAAGGGCCATGGGCCTGGAAGGGCCGAGTTCTTGGTCTTGGAGGGCTACGAGGGTTCAATATTCTCTATGACGAATGGTCTGACTTACCCCGGACCTGTCTCATCATACCGAGCTCTTTTGCAGCAATTAAACTTGACAACTTCTGTGGTCAAGACCTGTGCCCTATTTCACCAAAATGAAAGTTACAACCACAAATTTGTACTTGTAATCTACAATTACAAATTTGTAAACCCGTTTTTTGTTTCATCAATTGCAGGATTTTATTTCACAAACTTGTGATCGATTCTAATAAAGTTGTAGAAAAATGAATTGTAGGTCACAAGTGTTCAAAATTCCTGTTGCACCAGCATCAAGAATAACTTGTTATTTATAACAGTTTTTTCACAATATTGTAGAACATTGTACTGCGTAAACATCAAAATGAACTAGGAAAATATTATATTTGCAGTCTCTTTGATAAGAGACAAATAAGATAAGTAAGATAAGTTCGGAAATTTTTCCGATTACTTGACATATTCAGACAAAGTAAGAGAATGGAAAGCATTTTTAATTTCTTGCTGTTTCAAGCACTTCTCATCAATAAAGAAATATCGATGTTCGTTAGGCCAGCATATAACGTTTTCGAACACTAAACTGCTGACTGCGGTACAAACTCTATCCGCAAACTGTTGACTAAGATATCCCATGCATGTCGGCAACTCCATGGTAGTGTTCTCCTTTTCCTTTTCTTCTTTTTTTCCGCTCGAGTGGGCTATTTGCGGTCGAAATTTTTCATTAAAATGAAATAACTTAAATATATCATAGTTTATACGCAGCCGATAAATTTTTTTTTTCACTATCAAAATATCATCACTTTGGCTGTTATTACTGCTCTATGCCTTCGTCGCAAAGACATTTTTTAATGAAAGTAAGGAATTACAAATTTGTAACAAAAAGTACACGTCGACCTTCACCTGTAGAATATTCTTACAAACCTAACAAATTTTGTAAGTATATTTTCTTTGGTGAAATGAAAACTCACAAATTAATGTTATATTAACAAGTTTGTTACTTGTAAAGTGTAACTTTAATTTTGTATTGGTGAAACCGAAAAGGAAATTTTTCCACAAATCTCCTTGTTCAATAATTAGATTTTTTTCTTCCGATCAAATAAAACGAATAATGAATGCGAGAACGAATATTTATTTGATCTGACCTGGTTGATGTGCAAAAACGAAGTGAAGTCACAAAGCTTTTACATAGAAAGTATATTAGGCAAATAACAGAAAAAATATTAACGGATAATTTCGAACATCGAAACAAGCAAAAAATACAACAGGTTATTATACAAGACACAAGAGTAATAATGAGAACTTGAGATATGTATGGTTAAACATAGGGTAAATGAGTATAAGTAAGGCAATTAAAGATTTTAATGAAATTGGTATGGACATAAACTAAGATATAATTAACTTTTAACAATGATTCTTAAACATTCCCCCGCCCCTGAACTAAAGTTTCAGAGCATGGGAGAACAGCAAGCTTGTGGATTGGTCGTATCAAATTGCCGCTGGCTGTTTTTAAAGTGACGACCCGAACATGACCGTCTTTTCCGGGGTGCATCTCAATCACACGACCCATTGCCCATTTTCCAGGTGGGAGATTGGCTTCTTTTATAACGACGAGATCGTTGACCTTTATGTCTTGCTGCGTTTGTTGCCAACGGGGGCGCTGCTGTAACGACGTCAGATACTCCATTTGCCAGCGCTTCCAATAGCCTTGGATTTTCGATTGAAGTTGTTGCCAGCACGAAAGACGATTCTGGGGTATGTCAGTTAGCATCGGCTCTGGAATAGCAGCATATGATTCACCTAAAATGAAATGACTAGGAGTTAGTGGATCTAGTTCGGTATTCGAGGTTTGACATAACGGGCGCGAGTTAAGGATAGCCTCGATTTGAGTAAAGAGCGTATAAAGTTGTTCATAGGTTAAGATATCATGGTTTATCACCCGGCGTAAATGTTGTTTCACCGATTTTACTCCGGCCTCCCACAACCCGCCGAAGTGGGGTGCCGAAGGGGGTATAAAATGCCACGAAATTCCGTCACGAGCCAAAGAATCTGCAACATACGCGTTGTGGGTCTGCCATGAGACGAGTTGATGCATCTCAGATAACGATCGAGCCGACCCGCGAAAATTTGTTCCATTGTCAGTATAGATATGGGAAGGCTTACCACGTCGAGCCACAAACCGTCGGAGCGCGGCGAGAAAGGCTTCAGTTGTCAAATCACTAAAGAGTTCCAGATGGATGCACTTCGTAACAAGACAAACGAAAAAAGCAATATATCCCTTAGAATAGTTAGATTTTCGTCCCGATTTCACTGTGAGAGATATAGGTCCCGCGTAATCACAACCGCAATGCACGAAGGGTCGACTAACTTGAACACGTTGTGTAGGTAAGGTACCCATCAGCTGATGTGTTATTGCTTTACGCTGCCGGAAGCATTTGACGCATTCATGTGTTATTTTTCTGAGAAGGTTACGGCAGCCCATGACCCAATACTCTTGTCGTATAAGGGCGAAAAGTGTTGATATACCTGGATGACAGAACTGAATATGGGCGTGTAGAACCAGGAGCTTCGTTATGATGTGTCCTTTAGGTAAGATGATTGGGTGTTTGGTGTTAAACGACGCATTCGATTCTGTAATTCTACCACCAACCCTCAGGATGCCCTCATCATCTAGAAACGGTGAAAGATCATTTATTTTCGAATTTTTATGTAATTTACTAAATTTCATAAGGGATTTGATGTTCTCTTGGAAGTACCGACCTTGTAGCCATTGAATAATCTTCTTTTTGCATTGAAGATTTCAATTGGTTCAAGGTAAATCGAGGGGGGAATTTCTATCTTTCGACATATGTTGACAATGCGTTGCATTCGGGCGACAGCTCCAATGAGAATATTCCACGTCGACGCCGATGTCGAAAGCGATTCGATGGGGTGATCATCAGTAACAATTAAAAAAGATTTTGGGGAACCTTTCTTCTCCTCTTGTATGCTGACAGGATCATCATCTGCGTGCAAGAATCGGCCATTTATCGAAATCTTCTCTCAACCACTGTGGGCCTTTCCACCACAGATTGTGCTGAAGAAGCTGAGATGGCAAAAGTCCACGAGACGCACAATCTGCAGGGTTGCAATCAGTTTTTACATGAAACCATCTGTTCCGTGGGACTGCGTCGAGGATCTCTGATGTGCGGTTGCCGACAAAAATGTTCCATCTACGATGTGGAGAAGAGAGCCACGATAGAACGACTTGCGAATCTATCCACGCGAAAACATTTTCGAATGTTATGTTAAGTGATGCTTGAACGGCTACAAGAAGTCGTGTCAGGAGAACAGCACCGCATAATTCTAATCGGGGAATGCTTAATTGTTTCAAAGGGGAAATACGAGTTTTGGCAGCAATAATATTTGTTTCACAAGTTCCGTTGGGTAGAATATAACGCGAATAGATTACGGCACTATAAGCAGATTCTGATGCGTCCGAAAAAGCGTTTAATTGAAACCCGTTTGAAGCGAGGCCAGTTGCTCGAGGTATTTCAATGTTCGTAAGGTATGGTAGCTCCTCGCGATATTTTCTCCATTGGCAAGCAATGGGATATCGAAGATCATCATCCCAGTGGACATTTCGTTGCCATAGCTTTTGTAAAAGTATTTTGAGTGACACAACCGAAGGGGCAAGAAAACCGAGGGGGTCGAAGATACGCGCTATATCTCTTAAAATTTGTCGTTTTGTTACCTTTTCCGTAGGTTGATAGTTCAAACGAAAACTAAAAACATCACTGTCAGACTTCCAATATAAGCCTAACACTTTTGTCCAAGAATCACCAGATTCCGTGTCGAGATCGAAACAGTGAGGTAGGTCATGATTTTGGTTTGGTCGGAGTTCTGGACTGTTGCTTTGCCATTTTCTTAGTTTCATACCGGCCTTTTCGAGAAGATTGATCAAGGAATCGCGTTTAAATTTAGCTTGTGATAGACTATCACCACCCGACACGACATCGTCAATATAAAAGTCATTTAAAATAATCTCTGATGCGATGGGAAACTCTTTTTTATAATCTTTAGCGATTTGCTCTAGTACACGAACCGATAAGAAGGGAGCGCAAGAAGTTCAGTATGTAACCGTTTCTAATCGATAGTTTTGAAGAGGTTCCGACGGTGATCTGCGTTATACAATTCTTTGGAAATCCGTGTCTTTCTTAGACACCCAAATCTGCCGAAACATCTTTACTATGTCCGCTGTAAAAACGAATTTATGTCTACGAAACCGAATGCAGACAGAAAACAGATTGCGTTGAACGGGTGTTCCAATCATAAGCATATCGTTAAAACTATTGCCATTTGAATCTCTGAACGATCCGTCAAATACCACACGAATTTTCGTAGTACTACTATCTGGTTTAGTAATAGCGTGATGGGGCAAGTAATAAACGTTTGGATTCGATATTTCAGAATTTGGAATCAATGACATGGTCCCAGTCTTAAGTATTCCTCTAGAAACTGCGAATAGCTTTCACACAGGTTGGGATTTCTAGAAAACTTTTTCTCCATCCATTCAAGACGGGATATGGAACCAATTAACGTGTTGCCAAACAAGGGTGCTGACTTAAATGGTAAATCAACAATGTATCTCCCCGATGAGTCTCTAGTAAACGTGTTCAGAAAATGACCTTCAATTTTTTGATCTTCAGGAGAAACTATTGATTTTGGATCAACTTCTTCGATTGTCCAAAAAGACTGTAAGATAGAGTCGATATTTAAATAAACATGATGCGAGCGAATGGATTGTGTATAAGCAGATGGTAAGGGTCCAGCTAAAACCCAGCCAAAAATGGTTTTTTGTGCGATGGGGTATCCTTCAGCACTAGTTGTGCATTGTCCTTGTAAAATATCCCATGCCTTGTCTGCACCGAGTAATATGTCAACCGGACCACACTTGTTAAAAGTGGGATCGGCTAACTCAAGTCCTTGTAGATGAGTCCAATCCTCAACGCTAAAGGTCATCGTTGGCAAGTTCGTGGTTACGTTTGATAGAATATAAGTATCGACTGTAATACTATATGTATCACAACGTGAATTTATGACCAAAGAAAGCAGGCCTCTGGATTTACCAGCGTTAGTAGATCCAATACCACTAATGGGTATACGGGCATTTTTTCGTTTTAATCCGAGTCTTTGTGCACATGACTCGGTGACAAAAGATACCTGAGAACCTGTATCTATTAGGATTCGAACTAACTGATGATTACCGTGAATGTCTAAGATTTTGCCTAGAGCGGTTGGTAGCAATGCCTGTTTAATTGGGTTAATGGTATTTATGGAATGATTGTTAATTAAAGCTTGCGAAGATGTTGAAGCAAAGTTACGCGAGTTTTTTTGGTGTTCGACAAAATAATTTGGTATTTGAGTAGAATGAAGCGAGGAAGCGTTGATATTTGGTTCGAGTGAACATATGGATCATGTAGAGTGTGGTCGAGCCTTAAGAATTCTTTAAAATAAATTGCCTTTAAAATTCAGTTCAGGCTGGCAACGTCATGGGATATTCTCATTTTACAAATGTCAAAAAGTTCTATAAAATTCCATGGCATGTGTTTGCCTTCGTTAAGTTAACAAGCTCCAGACGAGCATTTCCTTTTTAGAGCAGATGTAAATTGTAAAGCGAGATTCCATGACGTTGCGTTGCCGAGAGGTTAAGAAGATAAACCATGTAAGTTTTGTATATATATATTAGCATTTCATAACTTCATTAAATTATTGTAATTCTTTTCAAGAAAATAAAATCACATTATCACTTTTGGATCTTTATTTGGAAGTTATTTTCTCGCAAAGCAACATAATTTTATTTTATGGACTGAACGTGATAAGATGCCTTCGAATGTGGAGAAAAGCTGTACAGCAGTTGGTTGTAATTCGCCGGATGATGAGGAGATGGTTTCGTGTGAAACTTGTGGACGATGGTGGCACTACGTATGCGCGGCTTTTGATCCAGCCTTGTTTGACACTGCAACTCCTTGGTTCTGTCGCGCTGATGATTGCGATAGAGTTGCAAAGTGTCTAGATAGGGAGGCTGCTAGCAATGCAAGTGCTACCTGTGTTGATGAGCCTGACGCATTATCTGATGCGCTTGATGTTTTGATTGAGGCAGCGAAAACAGCACAGTCGACTGTAGAACAGAGGGAAAGGGAGATTGCCGAACTTAAGGCTGAAGTTGGCCAGCTCAAGTCAAAGTTGGATACTGAGTCGTCAATTCCAGCACATCGTGTGACGAGGTCTGCAGAGACGAAAAAGCTTGCTAGCGATAGGCTAGAAGCAATTCGCCAAATTGGGTGCAGACACAAGCAAATTTTAAGTTCGACTGTTTCGCATTCGACCCCCTTGACAGTTAGACCTGGAGAGCCAGATAGTCATCAAGGGGAAAAGAAGGTAGGGCATTTCGATAGTTCGTGCCAGGAGTTTGACATGGCGAATTTGTTGACGATCTTGAACCGAAGTCAGGTCCAAGAATTGCCGATGTTTTCGGGCCAAGATAGGAAGGAATGGCCTTATTTCGAATCGGTTTTCAGGTCAACCACGGCAGAGGGTCATTATTCCAACAGGGAGAACGTTGCTCGCTTAAGAAAGGCGCTAACAGGTGAGGCGCATCAGCTCGTGAGCGACCGTTTGCGATATTCAACTGATGCAGATGCAATCATGGATTCGCTGCGAGCGATTTTTGGTAGGTCCGACGTGTTAGTTCATAGCCTTACTACGAATCTATTTAAGCTACCGACACTACACTCAGGCAGTGATGCCAAGTTAAGACAATGGGCTGTTACGTTAAATGGGTTCGTCTCCGACATCAAGTCTATGGCTCTTGGTAAGGAACTTGAAAACAATTTTGTATTAACAGATGTGTCAAGCAAGTTGCCTCCGTCACTGTACCATGACTGGCAGAAGATAAAGTCAAAAGAAACCAGATGTCAATTTAGAAGATTTCGCAGGGTTTGTGACAAAGAAGCTGTATGATCTTCCTCCAGAGTTAAATAAGCTTTCGAAACCAGTAGTTAACGAAAGAGCTACCGGTACAGGTACAACAAAAAGAATTCTGACTCACAATTCAATCGCCGAAAATGAAGGTTGTGTTCATTGTAAAAAATCTGAGCACGCATTGAGTGATTGCGAACAATTTAAGGCTTTGTCTGTGGATGAAAGATTCGCCTTCGCAAAAAGCAAATCCATCTGGTTTAGATGTTTAAAGCAAGTCCCACACAGTTGGAAGAACTGTTTGCAGAAGAAACCGTGTCGCGTCGAGGGTTGTTCAAAGCTGCACCATCCGCTACTGCACCCGTCAGGTCCAAAGCCATCTTTAAGCTCATCTGCTCCACCGTTTGTACCACCTGCACAGATTCATTCGTCTCATGTGGGAGTCAAGGCACCGGTTATGTTTAAGATTGTGCCCATGCGCTTATTTGGAAACAATAAGAAGCAGCTGGACACATATGCCTTTTTGGACGATGGCTCGTCGATTACGATGGTGGAACGAGACGTTTTTGATTTTTTGGAATTGAAGGGTGAACCAGAACAACTTACACTCCAGAGGACCAAGGGTGTCTCGAGAACTGAAGATTCTCTGCGAACTTGTTTGCGTTTATCCGCCGTGAATAAGGGTAAACGGCACTTGCTGACGGACATCTATACAGTGAAGGATCTCGAGCTTCCTTGTCAGAGTCTCAATATCGCTGTCTTACATGAATCGTTCACCTATCTGAGAGGTTTGCCATTGGCAGAGCTTACGAATGCGAAACCGACAATTTTACTGGGACTAGATCAAGCTAAACAGCGATCTGGTAAAGAAGATGAGCCGCATGCGATCAAGACTCTCCTCGGCTGGACCGTCTTTGGTACGACAAGGTTGAAAAGCGGTGTGTCTTGCGTCAATCCTCCAAGGGTATCATCAATTTCATATTTCCATGGCATTGAAAAACAAGATGAAGAACTGCACGACTTAGTTAGGCGTCATTTCTCGACCGAGGAGTTTGGGGTTCGTCCACCTTCTGGAGACTTCGTAAGCAAATCTGATAGCCGCGCCTTATCAGTGATGGAACAAACCCTACGGCATGGTGACAAGCAATACGAAATTGGTTTAGTTTGGGATCAGAACGATGTGAAACTCCCAGACAACTACGCTATGGCTGAGAGAAGACTTTTAGGTTTGGAGAAGTCTCTTTTGAAGAAGCCCGATCTACTAGAATGGATGAACGAGTATATTCGGGGTCTTTTGTCGAAAGGTTACGCCAGGATTGCTACGGAGGAAGAGCTGAAGCGAGTGTGGAAAAGAGTTTGGTACGCACCGATGTTTGTGGTTGTGAACAAAAACAAGTTTCCCGTAAAGCCCAGAGTTGTCGCAGACGTTGCCGCTAAGATCAATGGTGTTTCGCTGAACTCACACCTGTTGAAGGGTCCAGACAATTTGGTTTCTTTACACGCTGGCCTTTTCAAATTCCGCAAAAGACAAGTTGCAGTAAACGCGGACGTAAGGGAGATGTTCCATCGGATTAAAATTTGTGAAGCCGACCAACAGTGCCAGAGGTTTCTTTGGAGAGATGGAGATTCTTCTCGCAAGCCCACAATTTACGTGATGCAGGTTATGATGTTCGGGCCTCGTTGTTCCCCCGCATCTGCACAATTTGTAAAGAACTATCATGCTAATCTTTACAAATCGCAATGCCCTGAGGCTGTGGACGGTCTCGTAAATCGAACATATGTGGATGACTACTTTAACAGTCACAATACGGTAGAGGAGGCGGTGAGAGTGAGCAAGGACGCTATCAAGATCTGCAAGGAGATGAACTTCGACTTAGTGGGTTTCCAATCGAATAGTAGAGACTTTTTGAACCAGATTCCGGAAGCGAACATAAAGGCTAGCCTAGTGAGTATTGACCCTAACGAGACCGAGAGCTATGTCAGTAAGATTCTGGGAATGTTTTGGCACCTTTCATCTGATCAATTTATCTATAAGCTGCATGATGATGAGTGCTTCAAAAAGATGTCTGACCCAGATGCTAAGCTTTCTAAGCGCGAAATTTTGAGGACCATCATGAGAACCTTTGATCCCTTGGGTCTCATTTCCTGCTACATCATAAGAGGATGAGCTATTCTGCAAGAGATATGGCGTGAGGGCTTCAGCTGGGACGAGCCAATAAACGGGGTTTTAAGGAGGCAGTGGATCGACTTTCTAACTGTCTTAAAGCAAATAGAGAACATAAAGGTTCCACGCACGTATTCATCATTTCGACCTGAGAATTCGAAAATAACGTTGGTTGTGTTCGTCGATGCATCGGAGAAGGCCTTTGCCGCTGTTTCATACTGGCGTTTCGAACAAGATGGGATGGTTCAAATGTCAATCGCGATGGGAAAAACTAAGGTGGCTCCTGTCAAGAAACTTTCAGTGCCTCGGTTGGAGTTGCAGGCAGCGGTGCTTGGTGTGAGGGTTGCAGAAACTGTTAGGAAAGCTCATTCAATTCTAGCAGATGAAGTCATTTTCTTGTCCGACTCCAAGACAGTGCTTTCATGGATCAATTCTTCCACTTTCAAGTTTACAACGTTTGTCGCTGTCCGTATTGGCGAAATTCTAGAAGTCACGAATCCAAGCCAATGGTGGTTTGTGAGATCTCCGGACAACGTTGCTGATGACGGAACAAGATGGTGTGATCTCTCAGAAGTCCTTGTCAATGCTAGATGGTTTACGGGCCCCGAGTTTTTAAAGCTACCTCAAGCCGAGTGGCCAATTACACCAGGCAAAACTGCGGCTGCTGCTGATAAGGTAAGCGACATTTTACTTCCTAAATTTCCGCTATATTTGCACAGAGAGTCAACATCATATAAAGCTTACGATGAGTTGAAGGGAAGGTTCAGGGCGAGGTGGTTTTCGGGTGTAAGGGTGCTGGCATTTCTTCTGCGTTTTAAGGATCTTCTTAGGAAGAGGCCGATTGAGAAGGAACCATTTGTTACTCCAGCAGAAATCATACGAGCTCAAGATTGGCTATTTCGAAGGATTCAACAAGAAGCATTTCCAGATGATATAGCGTGCCTGCGGTCGAAGCGAGGTTTGAGCCCCACAAGTTCGTTAGCTAATCTGTCACCGTTTATTGACGAGGAGGGTACTTTGCGATTGAGCTCTAGAATCCAGAGAGCAAGTATATCGTACGCAGCGCGGAATCCAGCGATCTTGCCCAAGACCCACCCGCTGGTTGACTTATTGATTTTACATTACCATGAGGCTAACTTGCATATGGGAACAGAGACAACCATCTCGGATATTAGAGAGAGTGCATGGATTGTGAGCATACGTGTAGCAGTAATGCGAGTCAAGTCCAGGTGCTGTATGTGCAAGAAACTAAGGGCAAAGGTAACTATGCCAATGATGGGTCAATTGCCTGAGGGACGTGTGGCGTTTAACTTAAGACCCTTTACCCATGTGGGAGTGGATTGTTTTGGCCCTCTGTACGTGAAACATGGAAGAGGTGTTGCAAAGCGTTACGGCATGATATTTACTTGTCTAAGTTTCCGAGCCGTGCATCTTGAGGTCCTTAATGACTTAAGCTTAGACCAGTGCACCATGGCTGTTCGCCGATTCAACCGTGTGGTCACCAAATTCATTTACAGTGACAATGGTCTCAACTTTGTGGGTTCCAAGAACCGTTTGGAAAAAGACGTTAAGGAGATGGAGGCCAGTCTCAGCGAGTATTGCGCAAAATATGAAGGCATAGTTTGGCGATTTATACCGGCGTATTCTCCTTGGATGGGTGGAGCCTGGGAGCGCCTTATAAAATCTATAAAGTCCAGCATTGAATTTACGTTAGGAGGAGTAACACCTCGGGAGGACGTTCTTCTGAACGCGTTACTCGAAGCACAAGGACAGATCAACAGACGACCCCTCACACACATACCAGTCGATCCGGATGATCCCAAGCCACTAACTCCGAACTCGATCCTTTTCGGTGACAGCGATCGTGACTGTACAGCACCTGGATTTTTTTCGGAACATGATCAATGGAGCAGGCTTTATAGCCGAAGAGCACAACATCTGATGAAGGAATTTACGAATCGCTGGTACACAGAGTACCTTCCTGAGATCACTCGACGCTCGAAATGGCACAAGGATACAAGACCAGTTGAGATTGGTAGCATCGTGCTTGTTATAGAACCTGGAGAGGTGCGTTCGGCGTGGAGGCTAGGCAGAGTGACGGGTGTTTATCCAGGACAGGACAAAATAGTGAGAGTCGCAGATGTACGCTTAAGTAATGGAACCATTTTACCAAAGAGGTCAGTTGGTAGGCTCGCCGTGTTGGATCTTGAGTCTTCGCATATAGTCTCAGACGGGCCCGGGGATGTGGTTGAGCCTTAAGAATTCTTTAAAATAAATTGCCTTTAAAATTCAGTTCAGGCTGGCAACGTCATGGGATATTCTCATTTTACAAATGTCAAAAAGTTCTATAAAATTCCATGGCATGTGTTTGCCTTCGTTAAGTTAACAAGCTCCAGACGAGCATTTCCTTTTTAGAGCAGATGTAAATTGTAAAGCGAGATTCCATGACGTTGCGTTGCCGAGAGGTTAAGAAGATAAACCATGTAAGTTTTGTATATATATATTAGCATTTCATAACTTCATTAAATTATTGTAATTCTTTTCAAGAAAATAAAATCACATTATCACTTTTGGATCTTTATTTGGAAGTTATTTTCTCGCAAAGCAACATAGAGCCTGTGGTATAAAGTCTTTACTTGGATCATGAACTAACTGAATTTTGTTTTGAACCTAGTTCGATACGAAATGATTGGGTGAATTCACTGAATCATCATGAACCAACGAATGATGACGTGTATTGCATGTTTTGCAGCGAAATTTTGATTGGCAGTGTGCAGAAGAATGTCCACTGCGAAGGCAATTGAAACAAATTTTGTTATTTTTAACAAACTCTCGTCGAGATTGAGTATTCATGTTAAGAAACGATTGGCATTGTGAAAGGTTATGATTTGCGTTACATTTTTTGCAGGCGACCGTAGATGAAGCATGCATGCTCTTAACAGAAGGCTTTTTGTTACGATATGGTTCCCGAGAACTAGTGTTACAGCTTTCTAAAGCTTCACAACGTCGATCTAAAAATTCCAATAACTGCCCAATGGTAGGCTCATCCTCTGAATAGTTTTCTTCAAACCATGCTTGTCGACTTTCTGGATCCAATTTATTAACTAATATGTGAATTAGCCACGGATCTCGAGATAAGGCACCGATTGCGTTCAGACCCCTAACAATTTCATCTGCTCCATCTGATATTTTTCGCAAGTTATTGACATTAAATGAATGACCCGACGGAAGTTCCATAAAAGCTTGAACGTAACTGTTAATGATATGACGAGGTCTGTTAAAACGTTTTTGAAGCTTGTCCCAAGCTTCGTCATAAGTTTCATCACATATTCTGAGATGACTTAGGAGGCCTAACGCCTCGCCTCGAAGACACGAAATTAAGTATTGAAATTTTCTAACTGGCGATAGTTTTGGTTTATTTCTGACCACGCTTTGGAAAGTGTCGCTGAACGTTGGCCAATCCTTATAATTGCCCGAAAACGGCTCGATTCTTACGGACGGAATAAAATTATCATCGCTTTTCCAAAGCGCGGCTTGACTTAACGACTCAACCAACAACTTTTGTTGAGTAGCTAACTGAGCCACAGTGTTGTTCTTGTTTTCTTCTTGTTCGCGCTCAGAAATAGCTGATAAAAGACTCGACTTAACAGATAAGATCTTGTTTTCAAATTCATGGAATTCTGGAACAGGATCCCAATAACCTTCCTGATCCACCAACGAATACATTTGTTTTTGAGTTGACGAAAACTCTTCCCAAA
The DNA here is from genome assembly GCA_914767635.1 of Melanostoma mellinum. Classification (NCBI taxonomy): domain Eukaryota; kingdom Metazoa; phylum Arthropoda; class Insecta; order Diptera; family Syrphidae; genus Melanostoma; species Melanostoma mellinum. Next base: position 71,387,065 of record OU612060.1, on the reverse strand, counting down.
GGTCATCAGCTTTATAATCTCGAATCTTAAGCTCCGAGAGCAAAGTTGTTTCCGAAATAGAGAGCCTTTCAAATGCCCACGTGTTGAGCGGACAAACTGGCAAGGCCGATCGTTCGGTCATTTTAAGAAAATACAATATATGTATTTTACTCAATTATTATGTTCTCAAAAAAAAAAAGAATTCATATATGTAAATGTATAGTTTTCAGCACGATGTGGCTAATAATTGTTCACTAATCTGATAATAATTTATATAAATGTATAAATTTAGCATGCACATATATACATATAGTTGGTCACACAAAGGAATTACCACTTTGGTACGAATCAGGCAACAATTATTTTTTATTTAATTTATATAAAGTTTTTTACCAAACATCATAATTGGATTTAATGTTAATTGAACGAAATTAATTTAGCTTTGGAAACACACGAGTTAAATCCGGCTCGAATTTAGGACCATTTTGTTCAATAATTAGATTTTTTTCTTCCGATCAAATAAAACGAATAATGAATGCGAGAACGAATATTTATTTGATCTGACCTGGTTGATGTGCAAAAACGAAGTGAAGTCACAAAGCTTTTACATAGAAAGTATATGAGGCAAATAACAGAAAAAATATTAACGGATAATTTCGAACATCGAAACAAGCAAAAAATACAACAGGTTATTATACAAGACACAAGAGTAATAATGAGAACTTGAGATATGTAAGGTTAAACATAGGGTAAATGAGTATAAGTAAGGCAATTAAAGATTTTAATGAAATTGGTATGGACATAAACTAAGATATAATTAACTTTTAACAATGATTCTTAAACACTCCTTTTGTAAAATACAATTGCAATATTGTAATTAACAAAGTTTGGTGAAGCAATATTTTTACAAAAACCCACAAACTTTGTTATAAAACGCTTGTAATTACAAATTTGTGAGTTGGTGAAATAGGGCACTGGTTGCGGCTATTGTGGTATTCCCACATTCCAATCCCACGGGCAACTAAGCTGTTCGATTGACACCACGCACGTTCTGCTTAGTCAGTCCACGAGCAGCTTATTTGCCCGTCATTCGAAACCACATTGAATGAGTGTGGGAATATTTAATGTGTAGTCATAAGCTAGTAATAAAATATTGTTAAGATATTTGTCAGTAATAATAAAGCATTCAAACATCAAACATTGTGCGTTTACATCATGGCGATCTTGCCAGTTTGTGTCGGAAATAAAAGTATTTAATTCCCAGTTCGAATAATAAAGATGCGAAAAGCATAGTTTAAGAACCTGAAATCGTAAGTGTCGTCAAATTGAAAGTATTTAATTCACAGTTCGAATAATAAAGATGCGAAAAGCATAGTTCAAGAACCCGAAATCGTGAGTGTCGTCAAACTGAAAGTATTTAATTCACAGTTCGAATAATACAGATGCGAAAAGCACAATTTAAGAACTTGAAAAATCAGAACAAAACATTCTGGACCGTCAATTCTTGATGACATGCCTACATTAGGCAACACAAAGGAGAATATTGAAGATGCAGTGAAAACTCTTAACCCTGCAGTCGTCGCGCACCAAAAAGTTACGCCAGTCGTCGCGCGGATTACATATGTAATCCATTTAAAAACTCAAATAAAAATAGGATACCTACTATAATTTTTTCAAGTTTATTTTGCTTAAGAACACAACAACGTTTTATTTAAACTAAAAAAAAAATTAATAGTATAGTAGTATTAAATAGTATTCCACTCAACTTCACAAAGCTCTCGCAACACTACCACACGCGACCGAGACTGGCGATTTGCTGAGCGCACGCGCAGACTATTTAACTGCAAGTACTAAAAAAGACAAAAAATCACCACCACCAGGTATTCCGTAGTACTCTGTTTTCTATTAGTGGATTACAATAGTAATCCGCGCGACGACTGCATGGTTAATATAAGACAGTATTTGACAAACTGTCATTACATCTAGGACGAGCTCACCACTAGAACAATATTTATTAACGCTTCTACTTGTGACATCAACAACCCGCCAAACAATCCACCCATCGTATTTGATACATCGCTACTCAAAGGATTTTCTAAAGACGTTTAGTAAATGGACAATCGCATTGCTGTAAGCCTTTTGTATATTTTGTTATTATTTTTTTAACATCTCTGAACTAGTGAGTAAAGTATGAAGAGTTTGTTTTAATTTTAATGAAAATTATTCTAGTTATGACTTGTAGTGCCATGTATGTATGTATATTAAGGAAATGACAGTCAGTCACACACACAGTCAATTGCAATAGCCGTAAGTTCATTAGAAAAAATAAAGAGTATGTAATCCAAACATTGATGAACATATTAATACAAAAATCCCAAGATGTTTTTTCATGTATGTATGTTAAAAGAACGTATAACTTTCAATTTTAGCTGTAAATTTAATGAACATTGTTTTAATGTTATCCAAGTAAGAAAAAAGTAACTTTTGCTATTGAACGACATGCACACATGTTAGATTCGTAGATTTTCTTTTGTATTCGATCATATTTTTTTTTTCTCATCAAATTAAATTAGAAAATGGCACTGCTAAAGAAATTGCCAAGCGCCATTTTAATTTAATGGTATCAGGTTATGAAATTGGTAAAGACAGGCAGGAAGAAAAGATAGAAAAGCTTAGAGACATACAAAATAGATTTTACGAACAAATCAATAACAACAACAACCAGCCAACCCAAGACAATAACCAAACATTACTTATCTTAGTAGCCGTATTTATAGTCGTGGTAATTTTGTTTTGGTCAGTTAAATTTTTCCTGTTAATCAAGTTTAATAAGACAGTCCAAAGACCAGGAATCTAAACCTATTTTCATGGCTCAACCAATAACATGGGAAAGCTTAACACAGAAATTAAAAGAAATTAAAACCGAATTTGATTAGTCATACAAATGTTTGAACAGATTGCCTATTCCAAAAAAAAAAAACAACGCAGATTAAACATCTGAATATCTTACGCAATGTCTACACAATACCATAACAGGTATTTTTAATTCAGTAGACGCAAATTTATCCACAGAACATCGGGCAGATTTCACTATACATTTCACAACAATAAAATCAAAACTTGAATCATTATTTGATTTACTTCAAATTCCCCAAGAGGTCCCAAAAGACTTCAAGAAAATTTTAAATATAGACTTCGAAATCTTTTTTGACCCCGATCCCGATACAGAAATAAACATAGACCAGAAAGAAGCAAGTACCAGTAAAAGTAATCTAATTTCAAGCAAAATGCCACAAACGGCTTTAGAATTTTTAAGCATTGCAACGAAAATCCTTCCGGATTTCTCTGGTAATGCAGACGACCTTCAAAGCTTCTTAGCTGCGTTAGAGTTAATTGATAGCATAAACGAGGGCAATAACACCGTGGCTATTAATCTAATTAAAACTAAGCTAAAAGGAACAGGAATCAATCTAATTTCTGGCACAGAGAAAACTGTTGCTGAGGTAATTAGTCAGCTAAAAGTTTCAGTAAAAGGCGAATCTGTAGACGTTGATGAACGTCCGCCAAAACTCCAAACCGGCTAATGTGCTTAAGTGCTTACATTTCCGACGGGCTAACGCCTCAATTAGCTGAAACATATTCCACCAAGGCCGCCATTAAAGCCATGATCAAGAACTCCAACAATGATAAGGTTAAACTTATTATGGAGTCCGGTCAATTCAACAATATGAATGAAGCAGTGGCTAAATTCGTAAACTGTTGCACTGAAGCTTATGGCCAGCCAAATGCAATATTGCACGTCAAAAACAATCGAGATAGAAAAAACTATTATAACAACTAGCTGACCCGCCCGGCGTTGCTCAGGCCCTACGTCAATCGAATTAAGTAAGTTTAGTTAAGTAGTTTCCAAGTTTCCATTCTAGTGGGATAATAGGGATGAAATATAGTTTATGTAACTCAGGAACAGTGAAGCACTCTAACGATGACATAGTTTTTGGAATCGGCCCAGTACTGTAAAAGTGAAATATGCATTGAAATCGGTAGTAGGTGGTTTTTTTAATCCCGTTCCTGTTCCTGTGGGAAGATGGCGATGAAATATTGTTTAGATTACTCAGGGACAATGAACCACTCTAACGGTGAAAGAATTTTTGTAGTACTTTCCAGTTTCTTGGTTATTTCGCCATTACTGTTTCCGTTCCCGAAAGAATATGGGAAGGAAATAGTCTTTAATACTCAGGAGCAATGAATCATTCAAACATTGAAAAATTTTCGGGATTTGGTCCAATATTTTCCAAGTTCCCGCTAATGTTGTTGTTCCCGTTCCGATGCTGAAGCTTGTGACACTTGTTGAGTACATCAAAGTGTTAGCATCTGCACCACTCAACATGGTCACAGAGACCACCAAGTGGTTTTGCAATACCCTCATTTGGTCAAAATTAAAATTTTCTTCGAGTCCTTATTACTTTACTCATTTCTTCTTAACAACAAAATAACCAAAAAACTTCGAATTCATTTCGAACCCTATATCCATTCAAGATCCTTATCTCTACCAAAGGCCTAGAAGACGCTGTCATTGCTTAGGTCAAAGTGTATAGTATCACTTTAAATCAGTTCGTTTTGTTTAGCGAATGTAAATAAAGTTCAATATGCGGTCATTTCATATGAAAAAATAGTTTGGATTATTGTAAAAGTAACACTTTTAACTAAAAAAAAGTTTAAATCTTTATTCCTACCAAATGAAAATCAAAAGAGTTCTCAAAAACAAACAATCCAATAATCTAACTATATATTTGTTATTTCATTAGCTGAGCCGCCTGGCGTTGCTCGGGCCTGTAGTTTTAAGGCTCCCGTGCTCATTCCTGTTTCTGTTGCCGTGGGATTATAGGGATGAAATCTACGCTAAGTAACTGAGGGATTATGTGGCATCCCAGTGCCGAAAGAATTTCTGAAATCTAGTTTTTAGGTTTCCGTTCCCAGACCCGTTCCTGTCGGAATCTTCCGTTACCGTGGAAATATGTGAAATATAAGCCTAATTCACTGATGGATAATATAACATCCTAGAACCTAGAGTTGAAAGAATTTTTGAAATCGGTCAAGTTACTTTAAGGTTCCCGTACTTGTTCCCGTTTCTGTTCCGGTGGGATTAAAGGGATGAAATAAAATCTAAATTACTAATTGAGGGGGATAATGTAGCAATCCTAATGCAGGAAGTGGAACGGTTATAGAAATCTGTCAAGTAGCTTCTAAGTTTCCTTTCCCAAACCCGTTCCTGTTGGAATATCCGCGAAATTTTTTGTAATTCCGTTCCTGAGGGAATATGGGGAACAAAACTTGACAGGAACCATTTATAAGTCATTGTCACTGAGGGATAATATAACATCCTAGAGTTGAAAGAATTTTAAAAATCGGTCAAATAACTTTCAGGTTCCCGTTCTCGTTCCCGTTTCTGTTATCGTGGGATTATAGGGATGAAATACAGTCTAAATTACTAATGAAGGGGGATAATGTAGCTATCCTAATGCAGGAAATGTTATAGAAATCTGTCCAGTAGTTTCTAAGTCTCCATTCCCCAACCCGTTCCTGTCGGAATATGGGGATCAGCCCTTGACAGGAATCATTCATAAGTCTATGTCACTGAGGTATGAATGTAACATCCAAGAATTGAAAGAATTTTTTAAATCGGTCAAGTAACTTAAAGGTTTCGATAATCGTTCCCGTTTCTGTTCCCGTGGGTTTATAGGGATGAAATATAATCGAAATTACTGATGGAGGGGGATAATGTAGCACCCCTAATGCTCGAATCTTTTTAGAAACCTGCCTAGTAGTTTCTAGGTTTCCGTTCCCAAACCCGTTCCTGTGGGAATATCAATTTTTAAATTTTTTATGTCATAAAAACCTTCTCCTGACAATAACAAACACAACAAAAAAAAGAATTGGCCAAATTGGTCCAGGCGTTGTTGAGTTATGCGCTTACCAACACATTTTGCGATTCATTTTTATATATAAGATAATAATAGTCAAAGTAATTACTTCCGAGGAAGCGTACGAGGTCGCGGAATGGGACGCGGGAACTTTAATAACCGTTATAATAGCAATAATTATAATCGATTTAGAAATAACAATAACATTGCAAACAACAGCAATAGAAACGTTAGAATAACACAACATATTGCGGAAAACGAACCAACCCCAAGTACTCATTAGAAAACACGAAAAGATGCAGTAAAATTTATAATATTAGATTAACCTTAACATCATTCATAGCATTAAGGACTTCAGCAAATAATGATATAACATCATTTTTAGTAGACACGGGCGCGGACATTTCTATAGTAAAGCAGGGACAAATAGATCAATTCAAAACCATAAACACTTATAAAACGACAAGCCTACACGGCATTGGTGAAGGAGCAACTTATACAATAGGAAAGGTTCACATTGATTTAAAATTCGAAAACCTACTAATAGGTCATGAGTTTCATGTCGTAAGTGATGATTTTCCAATACCGTCCGATAGAATAATTGGACTTGATTTTATCAAGAGCTTTAATTGTACACTTAACTATGACAAAAGTCAAGATCTCCTAGTACTTAGACCAGATAAGTTTAACCAAATTTAAATACCCATGTCATACTCACCAAATAATAACGCAATAGTAATACCCGTAAGATCCGATGTTATCAGACAGGTAAATGTCAAATGTCAGGAAGAAGATGTTCTTATACCACAACAACAGCTTAAAGAGGGTATATATGTGGCAAACACAATTGCAAAAAGCACTAGAGCATTTGTCCGTGTAATAAACACAACAAATGAGGACATATTAATACACAATGTAGAATTGAAAACAGAAAGTCTAAACGACTATGAAAATGTATCAATACAAAGCTCCAAAAACAATCATGTTAAATTACAAAAACTGTCCAAAAATGTTCCCTCCTTCATAAAGACTGATTTACATAAACTCTGCTCGGAGTATATTGACATGTTTGCACTCGAAACAGATAAGATAACGTATAATAACTTTTATAAACAAAAACTTCGTTTAAAAACCGACGAGCCAACTTATATTAAAAACTATAGAATACCGCACGCTCAGAAAAGTGAAATTACAAAACAGATTGAAAAATTGATAAAAGACGATATAGTGGAACCTTCGGCGTCTGAGTACAACAGTCCTATACTGTTGGTACCGAAAAAATCTTTACCAGGGAATCACCAAAAACGGTGGAGATTAGTAGTGGATTACAGAAGTATAAACAAAAAACTTATTGCAGATAAATTTCCTTTGCCAAGAATAGATGATATTCTTGACCAACTATAGGCAAAACTAAATATTTCTCTTGCCTTGACTTAACGTCCGGCTTCCATCATATTGAATTAGATGAAAATTCGAGAGACATAACGTCATTCTCTACTGACAATGGTTCATACCGATTCAAGCGACTTCCCTATGGCCTAAAGATAGCACCTAACTCATTTCAAAGAATGATGACAATTACTTTCTCTGGTTTATGTCCGACACGAGCATTCTTATATATGGATGATTTAGTTGTATTGGGCCGTTCAGAATCACATATGTTCAAAAATTTAACAGATGTATTTCAAACGTGTCGAAAATACAATCTAAAGCTACATCGGGATAGGTGTACATTTTTCGGATCCGAAGTGACATACTTAGGTCATAAATGCACAGATCAAGGCATTCTTCCAGATGATAGCAAATTTCAAATTATATTAGACTATCCAACTCCCAAAAATGCCGATGAAGTTAAGCGATTTGTTGCATTCTGCAACTATTACAGACGATTTGTTCCTAATTTTGCTGAACATTCAAGGCTATTAACAAGGCTCTGTAAGAAAAATATCCCTTTTGAATGGACCATAGAATGCGACAATGCATTCAAACATTTAAAAAAGTCACTATTAAGCCCAAACATTCTCAAGTATCCAGACTTCCAAAAACAATTCTGCATAACAACCGATGCAAGCAAATACGCATGTGGTGCTGTACTAAGTCAAGAATACGAGGGATACTAACTCCCAGTAGCATATGCCACCAGATCGTTCACCAAAGGTGAAAGCAACAAATCCACTATCGAACAAGAACTAGCTGCCATTCATTGGGCAATACAACACTTTAAACCCTACGTATATGGTACTAAGTTCTTAGTAAAAACCGACCATAGACCACTATCATATCTATTTGCTATGAAAAACCCTTCCTCTAAATTGACACGCATGAGAATAGATCTTGAGGAATACGATTTTACTGTAGAGTACTTGAGGGGAAAAGATAATCATACAGCGGACGCATTGTCTCGCATTGATTTTAAAGAAATTCAAAGTATAAGAGTTTCAGCCAACAAAATATTAAAAGTCACAACTAGATTGCAATCTAATAAACATAATGTCGAATCAACTGCAGACCAAATAGAAGAGTCATCTGCCAAGATAAATATATATAAAGCGTTTAGGAGCAGAAGTAAGAAAAACAGTGCCCGGCTAGCTATTAATGGCGACTGTATAAAAATCATTAAGAATAAAAAAGTGATCACTATAGAAATCAATAACCTTATCACTAATGGAAAAATTGACTTAGATCAATTATTTCTACTGCTTGAAAAAATAGCAAGTTATAACGGATTGAAAAAGCTACAACAGTCACTGAGTGACGATATTTTTGAAAAGATCTGGATCAATGAATATAAAGAACAAGGAAATAGAGCTCTAACAAAAATTGCACTAACGCCTTCAATTATAAAAATAATTAATGATGACGAGAGAAAAATAACTATGCAAAAGTACCATGATGATCCAATCTGTGGTGGCCACGCAGGGATCACACGTACTTTAAAAAAGATACAACAAAAATATTTTTGGAAAAATATGACCAGAGATATTATAAAATACGTCAAAGGATGCGACAAATGTCAACAAAATAAGTCTCAGAAAAACATTAAAGAACCAATGATCATAACTGAGACTCCAACAACCGCATTTGGTGTAGTACTGATAAATACTATTGGACCATTACCGATATCAGAAAATGGCAATGCGTATGCAGTCACAATTATATGTGATCTTACTAAATACCTGGTATCAATACCTATCGGTGATAAAAGTGCAAAGACATTGCGAAAGCAATCTTTGACCATTTTATACTAATTTACGGGCCAATGAAAAAATTAATTATGAAATAAATTCATTCATGTGAAAAGGGAGGTGTGGTATTCCCACATTCCAATCCCACGGGCAACTAAGCTGTTCGATTGACACCATGCACGTTCTGCTAAGTCAGTCCACGAGCAGCTTATTTGCCCGTCATTCGAAACCACATTCAATGAGTGTGGGAATATTCAATTTGTTGTCATAAGCTAGAAATTAAATATTATTAAGATATTTGTCAGTAATAATAAAGCATTCAAACATCAAACATTGTGCGTTTACGTATCACTATGATATACTACGAAACGAACGGTGAGTGGAAAACTTTCGTCGTTGCGTCAGTTTATTTTCCCTGGAACTCCATTCTACCCCCTCCCTCAAGGCAGGTTGTGGATTTGGTGGAGTTTTGTGAAAACCGGAAGTTGGGGCTTATCATGTGCTGTGATGCAAACGCTCAAAACATAGTTTGGGGCAGCGTCAAATACAACATTAGAGGTAACCATCTTCTTAATTACATTCTGTCCTCTGACTTAGACATTAACAATGTTGGTAATAGGCCAACTTTTGTTACGGCTATACGACAGGACGTAATTGACTTGACACTATATAACAGAGATGCCAAGGAGATTACCAACTGGAAAATATTGCTCGACGTGTCACTCTCAGACCACAGATACATTCGATTCCCTGTAGCAAATGTGATTCCCACTCCTTTAGTTACAAGAAATCCCAGAAAAACTAACTGGACACTTTTCAACGATGAGCTCGGTAATTTCGTCAAAACTCTACCTAAGCTCTCAACATCACAAAAAATGGAAGATGCCGTTCTAGAAGTGAATTGTGCCCTTACAAGTAGCTTCGAGCTGGCATGTCCAGCTAGACAATTACCTAGTAGATCTATGGTTCCGTGGTGGAACAATGAATTACAGAAACTTCGAAGGGAAACCAGAAGTATTCTGAATAGGTCCCTCAAGACCAAATCAGATGTCGACTGGAACCTGTATCGAAATTAACAGAAGGACTTAAAAAGGTTAATCCGAAGATCAAAGAATTCCTCTTACAAAGAATTCTGTGAAAGTATAGAAACACTCAGTGAAACTAGTCGACTTACTAAAGCCCTTAAAAGGAGCAAGGTAAGCAAACTAGAAATGATCAGGAAATCAGACGGTTCCTATACCGAATCCAAAGCAGAGACACTCAGTCTTATGCTGGAAACTCATTTTCCAGGAAACCAGATATCAATCGGACCACAGCAATCTATTTCCCTTGGATCAGGTGAATCCGATAAATCCACTCGACTTAGCTGGTACACGTCATCGTTAGTTGTTACCGACGAAGCCATCAAGTATGCCTTGGTATCTTTTGACAGTTTCAAGTCACCTGGCACTGACGGTGTTTACCCAGCTATGTTGCAGGAAAGTATAAACCTTTTGATTCCTACTTTGAAAAATATTTTCACTGGTAGTTTAGCCCTAGCGTATATACCAACTCCATGGCAGAGTGTTAGAGTCGCCTTCATACAAAAACTGGTAAGCAAGACAACTCACACGCCAAGAGCTTTAGACCTATTAGTCTTACCTCTTTTCTGCTTAAGACGCTGAAAAGAATGGTTGAGATTTACATTCGTAAAACCTCACTCCAATTACACCCTCTGTCTCAGATGCTTACCAAAGAGGAAAATCTTGCGAGACCGCACTTCAAAATCTTGTTAGCAGGATTGAATGCGCACTTGACAGGAAAGAATTTGCGGTAGGCATTTTCGTCGGCATTCAAGGTGCTTTTGACAATGCTAGCTTCGATGGTATGTGCAATGCTGCCAGAGAACACGGTGTGGACGAGTCATTAGTGTGGTGGATTAAAGCAATGCTAATGAAGAGAACCGTAATCACTGAGGCGGAATGTGGACAATATGTTGCAACTATGAGTTCATTCTGAATCTGCGGACTAGTATAAGTTGAAACACGATTTTTCGATGTTGGTGTTTGAAGTAAATGTTTCTTGAATATTTGGTCGCCAGAATTCATCCGAAATCTCAATAAAGACCTGAAATTGCTATCGTTTTGTACCAGAGTCTCGAAAGATATTGTTCCAGAATCGCGATGTCCCCTCAAAGCGATTTCTTGCCTGCCGACAAAAATTATCGTTTCGACGATGGAACTTACGTTCTAATGATTACGTTGAATTTCAGCTCTTTTTACAGGACTTTCTATGATTGCGATGAAATTTTCTGCTGAAACGATTGCAGCGTTATGATATTCTTGATCTTGGTGAATGCGAAAGGATTCTTTTGCATCTTTCCACCGATGAAATGGATTTGTTACCAGAGATCGAACGGCCATGTGATTTGCCTTCCCAGCTTCTTTCGAACCGAAGAAAATGCAATAATTGCAGAACGCACCATCCATATTTTTTAGAATAAGCCAGCCAATTGAGTTCGTCAAGCCATTTTGCTTGAAACTTCAGATTGACCTCTGGCTGGAAATGCATGTAAATTTTTTGGCTTCCAACGATTTTTCTAGAAAGAGTATTTTTCTTCATTCGTAATTTTTTTTTTTAAATGTGTACTTATATCTGAACGAAGATCTATGTTCATACTGCTGCCTTCCTCCGATTTGGCAGAAAAATTTTGAGCTGCAGTTAGTACGATAAACATTTTATTGATATAATTTTAACAAAATATTTTATTTAACATAAAGTGTATAGCTCAAACTGCCATGCAAGTGTGCCAAGATCGTTCAGCAGGAATGCACAAAGGTGTTCCGGAGACGATTAAATGTAACATAATGAACAGTGAACTAAAAAAGACACACGATGTTGAGGTTGACACACAGAGCATTATAATAATAACAGATTACAGAGTGGAACTTGAGCTGACGTCTTAATACATACAAAAGGCTTTTTTAATATTTTTGCCTACATCCCTGTGGTGTCGTTTTGTGTTTTGTGGAATCAGCTGAGTCATGACAAGCACACATTCTCATCTTTCATGGATTCGGAATCAGCATCGTATGTGAATACACGAAATTTCTGCTCTGTATTTGCTCTGTGGCTTGACATTTCAGACTCTGTTTAGATGTAAAAAAAACGCCTCTTAATGCAATGCTCATAAGGCTTAAGAGTTGAAAAGCTAAACAGCACTAAAAAATTTTATTCATTATGACTGTTACACTTTTTTTCGCGATTAAACTAATTTTATAATGAATACGAAACTATTAACGCGCTTGGATTTTCCGAATCCAATTAATAACATAAAATAGACGAAATCGAACAATTAAATGCGCGAAAAAATGCACAACCGGTGTGCCGCGAGGAAAGCAATTAAACTGTAAGGTAGGCTGCTGACACAACGGCTAAGCTCAGCTGGGCTGGGTTCGTAAACAAAAAAAGGCAGCGTAGCGCGACAAAAGCCGATCGCGAATTAAAAGTCCGATTTATTAATTATTATTAAGCGAAGAATTAAAAGTATTTTTTAAGTACAGGGTGTACAAAGAAAAGTAAGCGCCAGGAAATTTTGCGGTGAAATTTCCAAACCAAGAATCAAAGCTGAAATGTTAAAAGCCGAATAAAAACAATTCAATTTAATTCCCGAAAAGGGATTTAAAGCTTATTATTGTGTATTGTGTTGGGAAAACCGTACAAAAGTTGGATTAAAAACCCAAATCTTTTCCACTATAAAACTACAATTGGTAGACGGTTAGAGGGACCGAAAAGGTAAACAAACGCAAGTAACCGAAGATTGAAACGTTGATTGTTCTTCCCCGAAAGAACAATTAAAATGGAATTAAAAACGCTCGTGTGTCTCACCATAATTGAGAATTTACGAATGCGCAAAGAACAACCGAAAGTTTCTTTGACAAAACTCTCTAAAAAAAGTTATAGAACTCTACTTATCTTTTTTTCCTGTTTTTTCTTCCTCCTTCAATTTTTCTACGTATCGTCTGTCTGACGATTTCTTCCGATTCTGAATATTTGCCTCCCACTGACTCCAACAATTTCCAGAAAGTTTTCTATCAATTTTAGCAAAACCAATCTCAAAACTTATTCTTATTTATTTCCAACTGAAACTTTCGCTTTTCTCTTTTCTAATCTCAAATCGAAAAAAAACACTTGGCGTTAACTAGGTCAACCAAGAAGTGGTAGATCTTGTCAATTTGTCCTTTCTCGACTTTCAAATTCACACATACATTCATACAATCGGCCAATCGTGCCTCGAGGTTTTCTGTCACGGCTTTCTAGTACATGCAGCCTTATGGCTGACAAGTACCTCCGTTGTCGAATGCCAGCGAGACCTTTCACTCGCACAATTTTCCAATCACACTGAACTGAAAAAGTTTTTGGGGGTTTGTTCCAAAACTTACCTAGTTCGTTAGTCGAGATCAGACCCCTCCCATAAAACATGTCGAGAAAAATAAAACTTCCTGAAAGTTGAAAATAATACTGCTGGGCATTTTCCCAGTTACTCTACTATCTATTGTAGGGGAAGGCTAAAATTCTCTATGATACAACTTTTCGAAAATTGAAGAAGGGAGGAAAAGCTACTAAAACCAAAATGAACTACTTTACCCTATTCGGTGGATCTTTGCGCAGATTTGGGGGAAAAGGGAAAAATATTATCATTTCATTCTTATGATTCAGTTTTACAAAAATAAAAGTTAAATTTAGGATGTTTACACTTGGAGCACTACGGTGCACAGTGTGTCTCATAACGAAGTATGGCGTTCACACGTGCCATTTCTATTGTTCTCATCGGTGATATGTGTATTAATGTGTAGATATAGTGTTCTGTGTGTAATATCCTGCTTGTGTAGTGTGTGTAATGAGGTGTGTGCATGATGATGAGTGTACAGATGATATATGTGCATGATGATAATGGGTAAATGATGGTATATGAATGTAAGTGTATGTGAATGATGATATATGAAGTATAACATTCAATTCAAGTAAATGGTGTGCGAGTCTCCAGAGGCTCCTGGCTCGACACACCAAACGCCGAAATCAGTTCAGCTGGTCCGCTCATTACGACATGCACCTATTTCGTCATTTGCTCAAAGCTATGTTTCGATCACCTTGCTAAGAGAAAACAACGGAGAAATGATGGGACGAAAAAATGATAGGGAAGGGTTTGAAGAAAAGAGAGGGATATCGAAATGTAAATAACTAAATGTAAGAATGGTTTTTGTTGAGGGAAAATTTACCGTAACAATTATATTATGTATAATAAGTCAATAAATGGTTAAATGTAAGATCCATTTATAAATATTAGAACAGAATCTTACTCTTATTGTGGATGTGACTTGTTGATGCAGAACATAAATTTTTTCAACACTTTCACCTTTTTCATCAATGCAATCGGAAACCTCGGCCGCTTTATCAACCACTTGTCTATTTTAGGTTGTATTATAATCTAAATATAAACATTGAATGCCGTTTTCTTAAATAGTCAATCACTCATATTCGCATTCTTTTTTTGCTATTCAATAAGCAAATAGCAACGTTTATTTGCTATTTATACAATACTCGTATTTATGCTTACCAATAGTGAACTTTTTAGAAATAATAGAAACGTACGAAAGTGTTCTTTACGGCAACAATTAAAAATCAACGAGTCGAAGAAAATTGGTTTTTCGTTCACTAATAGATATAATATGTACCTATACACTATACATATACTTATAAGGAAGCACGAAGAGAAATATCAAAAATGTTCTGTGGAATAGAGCGCCAGAAAGAAACCGATATAAACTATATTACTGTTATCTCTTTTTAGCTTTTACAGAACCGCTTCGTTTTGTCGGTTAGTCTGTTTGAATTATCGCTTATTCCTTTGTTTACTTTATTTTCGTGGTGTTAGTTAATACACTGACACAACTTTATATTCAGTTGAATACGTTAATCGCAGAAAGATCTCGTGCTACAAAAGCAACAATGTAAATAGATGGAAGTTGCGGGACAAGAGAGGTAATGGTTTTTCCTCTTGCTCCGCATTCCTGTAAGGTGTAGGTCCCACGATGCGACTTTTTTCGAACAGCAACTCCTCACCAAGCTAGTGGCGGCGCTACTTCGGTTAAAGAGAATTTTTATTTTGCTGATATAATTGAACATGAACGTTTACTTGTAATAGGCCAGTTCCACAAACAGAGAACTCTGAGCCCTCTGAAATTTTTTTTATGGAATATAAAATCTTTGTCGAAATTTCTGAGACGGAAAAATGTATACTCCTGTTTTTCTCTCTCAGCAAGTTTGACATTTATGTGTCATAATTTTCGTTGTACATTCTGATGAATATGAGTAAAAGTTTGAAAACAAGGACACAGTTCAAAAAATGTAAGCCCTAAAAAACTGAGAACAATGTTCCACAAAACTGTTTGCGCTCCGTCAAAGTGACATTGAGCGCTCAGAGTGATTTTGCTTTGTAGAACTGGCGTAATAGATGTGATTGAAGCATTGCGTTGACTTATGATACATGGACTGCTAGTTGCATTAATTCTCGATACAAAAGTTGAATAATAATGGTTGAACTTATTTTTGGTTACACTAGCCCATATCTTACTCTTAACTAAAACACTAACGACATCTGCAATGATTTAGCTAGCGTGATTATTTAGCAGTGTCAAAAGTTTTTCACTAGTTTTCCGCTGAAATGATGTTCGCTGGTATCGCTTAGAATAAGTGGATCCATCTTGAAGTTGGCTCATAGCAGTCCATGTTCAATAAAAGTGTGTTAAATGACCTGCCCTAGACCGATCTAGAGCAGAAAAAGCAGCTTTTTGGTGTTTAATGACAATTTTTCTACTCCGAGCAAGAACTTTTTGTGTTTAATGACCTACTCCAGATCACTTTAAAGCAGCATTTTCTGCATTTGCTTTTGAGTAAGAGTAGATTGGAGCAAAGTTTCAAAATCAGCTGTTGACATTTGATTCAAATATTTTTGTTTTTTTTTTGCGTTTTGCCATCTATTTGAAATCGAATTTAACTTAAAATCAATTGAATTAACATAGCATGTTAGTTTAGTTTTGATTCCAATGTTTTCGAATATAAATTTTTATTATAATAAGATACTAAACATAATTTTGCAAAGCTGATTTTTGGCACCAGCTGACTCTGCTCTAAGTTGCCAAACATTTTTCATGTTTCTTGCTCTGCTCTGAGCTGCGCTGCTCTGCTTTTTTTTCGTTAAACACACTTTAAGTCAATGATTTTAATAAATAAGAGCCCTACTAACACATTGCCACTGTTTTCTATAGCTCAATGTAGGCAAAAACATACATGTATTTTGATACTGATTTGTGAAAAGCTCTAACTAAAATTTAAAGTATGAAAAACAAATTTGCATCAATAAAACAAAAAAAAAATTAAGCGTTTGAATGATATTCGACTGAAATATCTACGCCACTGAACTTCGCTATTTTGGTACATTTCATATGATTCAATAAACTAAAAAAAATTTATTCAGTTTCTCACTCAGCAATTCGACTCATCTCTTCATATCTAAGTGATAGACAACAAGCAGTTTTATAAGATGGAGTAATGTCCGAATTATTACCCTTAGTTAAAGGTGTTCCCCAAGGATTGATTTTGGGGCCTCTTCTATTCTCACTATCAAAAACAAACAACCTTATTACCTTTACGACAAAATCGATTTTCCGACGTCTAATAGGTCTGCTAGCTTACAACTATCGCGGTTCAGTTATTTAACCTCTGAGAGACATTTCTTCATGGCCATCCGTCTCTGGAACTCAATTCCACGCTTTACGTGTGCTAAATGATGACCAAGGATTTAAGAAGCAGTTACAACATTTTCTTTATCGGAGCAACTAAAATTTTCTAGCTTTCCCCCTTCCCTTCTATGCAATTTCTGATAAAATATTTAATTTTTAATTAACTTTCAATCACTAATAAAATCTATTTATAAACAAATTCTGGATTGACTTTCATTAAAGCCATCAATTTAAAAAATTTCAGTTCTTATGTACTTTTATTTTAACTGAAACTACATATTTCTTTTTGTTACTTCTCTTATATACGAAAAATACTTTTTTTTAAGTATACTATACTATTAATAAATACTAAATAAAGTGACTATTGTCACTGAAGTGCTACGCTTTACATAATAGAGGTGATTATGTTGATAATTCACTTTTTTTGAATATTTGATGGAGAGCCAATTTTTCATGTAATATCTAAAAACTAAAATATGCCATTTTGTGGCAATACATATTTTTGCGAGCATTTGTCGACAATTTAAATTCACTCGTACCTAAAATCCCTTAAGAAAGACCGACTTCAAAACTCTTTAAAAACTTTCTTGGTTAGATTCCTCTCTCATATCTTTTGTTTTCATTTTGAGATCAAGTAAACAGAGTTTTCTGCAACGGTAATCATGACGAAATAAAAGAATTTTCTTTTTCATTGGTAATGTTAAAGGAACAATACATGAAGAAAAGAAGTTACACAATCCGTTGCATTATAGTCCTAACGTGTCCCTTGAGTACTTTTAGTGACTATGACAGGACTATAGACGGTTAACTTAAGACTACCATCATATGTGTGTGAAGGTTATAAGAGGTCGACATACAAAATAAACGTGCCAATTACCCTACATTCATCTATGAGTTTTGTTTCGGTTGTTATCTAAGAAACGAAAACACTATCCTTGCAACTTTAAATGAATGTAAAGTAAGGATGAGATTAAGTGTCATTCAGACTTTCCGTACGCATTAAAAAAATTAAGTATCCACTATTTGTTTTATCAACAACTTTTATTGTACTGTTTTATTGGGGATGAAACTTTTTAGCTAAATGGTGTTTACCAACGCAACAAAAAAAAATCAAAAAATTGTCGCATTTGTGGTGCATTTGGGAGACATTAAAAGCCAGGACAGTTTCGAAGAACTGCTGACTGCTTTTAGATGCTAAAACATTTGTGTGTTTTGGAATTCCTTCTTTTCACGATTTCTTTCTATGAAGCAAGAAAGAGAATAGATCCAGCCAAAGCATAATGAGTCAATTTACATAGATAAGTTCGGATTGGCAACACTGAACTGTATGTTATGATGGTGCTAGATCATCGTTTTTAAGGTGGAAATATGCTTGGTTGATTTTACTTGATCGTGGTATTGAATGTGGAAAAGGGGCTCATTTGCCTCTTGCTTGAAGTGTTTATTTATATCACAATGAATAATTCACTTCTGCCACATTTCTTATTTAAACCTCTATACAATATTGTTTGGATAGTTCTTCTCATAAACATCCGTTCAGTATTGAAGGTTCACGACAGAATCAATAATATCAATGACCAGTGACTCCATCCATGGATGTTTATCTTAAATAAACACATCACTGCTCATGGTCCACATTGATCATCATCATAAACATATCCCACTTGTATATTTGCACTTATGTGTATCCACATAATGCTTGAAATGCAAAACCCATACAAAGGAGAATCTTGATGCGATGTATGGGCGAGGCGATCCCTTAGCAGAATAGAAGTCAGTCGTCATTTAGAATCAAGAGAAGAAAGTTGTTTTAATTAAAAGTTCAAGCATAACAAATTAAATTGGTGGCAGCGGTTAAATCGGAGTAAAGAAAATTTAAAGTGGTTAAATCGGAGTAGGGAAGAGTAAAGAAAATTTAAAGTGGTTAAATCGGAGTAAAGAAAGTTTAAAGTGGTTAAATCGGAGTAAAGAAAATTTAAAGCATTTGGATAGGAGTAAAGAAAAATTAAAGCAGTGTGATTGGAGTAAAGAAAATTTTAAAGCAGTAAAATAAAAGTGAGATCTGAGGATTTAAAGTGGAAGTGGAGCGGAAGAAATTAAAGCAGAGAGGAGGAAATTGAAAGTTAGATCAAAAAGTGCATTGAAATTATAGTTAAGTGATTTAAAATAGAATACATTGTCAGTTTTATATATATGTATATATATATAAAAAAAAATAATAATAATAAGTTCTAAAAATGCCGGATGACGAGGTAAATTTCACTGCAAAAATATAAATGCAACTATAAAGCTAATACCAAAGTTCAATAGTGACTCTACGGAGTTATATGCGTTCCTTAACGGATGTGTAGATGCGATGAGCTTAGCCTCATTAGACCAGAGTGACTCTGTTTTTAAGTACATAAAAGTACAAATAACGGGTAGTGCTAGAAGCATCCTAGAAAACAAAGTCATAGAAAGTTGGTCTCAGTTGAAAGATCAGCATAAAAATCTATACAAAGAAACAAAAGACACATTAGGGCTCTATAGGGAACTAATAAGTTCCAAGAAGGAAAACAAAACAGTCAGACAATTTGAACAGATCATGGAAACTTTGTCCCGAAAGCTTGGTTCCGATGCTAAACAGAGCATCGAGGAGCCAAAGCATTAAGAAGTAGTCCGCAATTATATCGAAAACAAAATTATTCTTAATATATTTATAAATGGCCTTAAACCAGAAATTGGTAATTATGTTAATAATTGCCGACTTACATCACTTGCTAAAGCAGCTAGATTCGCGCAGCATGAAGAATCAAGACTAGCGACTCAAAAAAAAAAATCCTAGAAGTGATTTTACCAATAGAAATCTAATAAGATTTAAAATTTAAAACTTAAATGCGACAAATGCGGAAAAATTGGGCATTGAGCAAGTAATTGCTTTTCCAAAAATCTTTTCAGTAATAAAAATATAGAAATGTCTAAACCAAATGAAAACATTAAATGCCTTAAATGTGGTAAAGCAGGACACATTTCAAAACATTGTATTTTTGTATTTGTATTTGCATTTATTTATTTAGAACTTAATATTAAGATTTACATCTTTTAGATAATTAAGCCTTGATGTGGATGGATTTTATGAGAACTAATTCAAAATCAAAACTAAGTTGTACCTACATACATACAAAATTTCAAATTGTATATCTTAGAAAATGTAAGACTAAAATTAAAATGAATTTAAAAAAGAGAAAAGAGAATAGAATTTACATATTTTTGTATATATATATATATTAGAGTGGTCCTTAGAAAAAAAAAAATTGGGACGCCCCCCAGGGTGGTTCTAAATCAAGAAAAAAAAAATTCCCTAATTTTTTCAAATTTTTATTCTTAGCCCTTCCTGACCCTATTTCATTAAAAAGTTTTTTTTTTCGATCATCCGTTCAAAGACGGCTGCTGTTATTAAAAATTTATTTATCGAGTTTTTGTTAATAACATGATAATAACAAATGAAGTAATAAATAAAAAAAATTTAATTTAATGTTATATCATTTAAATTGCCATAGATATCTTTGAAAAAATAATCCATGTCAAAATGTTGCTTACTTTTGGCAGATTGAGCGAAATAAGAAATCAGCCTTTTTGTTTATTAACAATAGAGTATAAGCAAATGATCTTAATTTTATCAAAAATACACGTGGCTGTAGAGTGTTCAGAGACGCTTCATTTGAGCCTTATTCGAAGTCTTTCCGTTAATTAGTTCAAAAATGACAGGAAAATAGGGCCAGGAAGGGTTTGAGATAAAAATATGAAAATATTAAGGAATTTTTTTTTAATTTTTTAGAATCGATTTGGGGGGCGTCGCACTCAATTTTCGCAAAAAAGTGAAATAAGGACCGCTCTAATTATATATATAAAAAAAAGTAAATAAATTATTAAAGAGAATAATTAGAAGCAATTTTATTTTATAAAAACAACATTCCCAAAACAAACACTTACCAAATAATGATACTGAGACTCAATCATGTCCATTAAAAAAAAAATAAAACAGCTAATTTATGAATGCTTGTTGAAAAAAAAACTTAAATTTTAATGATTTGAAACATAAAAAGGTTAAATTTAAATGATTTGAAACATAAAATGGTTCAATTTTAATGATTTAAAACATAAAAGGTGAAATTAAGGATTAATGATTAATGATAAGTATTCAATTAATTTCTTTTGAAATATACTTATACTATCCGTTCTTCGTAATTCACGTGGGAGAGAATTCCAAAGGCGAGCAGCGTTAACAAAAAACTGTCGTTCGGTAGTAAGACAGGTAAAACTGGGAATTGAGATTTGGTTGGTTCTATTCGATGACAAGAACTGGATACAATTGTAGAGGTCGGGTGGCTGTTAAGTTTGGACAATTTTGAATAGCATTGTTAGTGTCTTAAATTTTAAAAGGTTAACCCTTAACTAAAGTCGTGATTATTTCCTACGCTTCTTAAGTCGTGGGTCCAGTGGACCGAAGCCGTTTTAAATGTCAATAAAAAAAAAAGTATAATATATTTTAAAAATTTTTTTTATCAAACTTCATACTTAAACAATAACAAACTAGTTTTTAAGAAACCAAACACAGGAACTATCATTTGTACTTCAAATTTGCACTTTCGTCAAGCAGTCTTAATTTATATAGTTTGAAAGTAGTGTGTTTAAAAAAATTTAAAATAAAATACTAAAAACAAAGTTAAAAATCCATCAATAGATTTTTTTGCAATTTTAAAACCAATTCTTCAAAACTGTAAATTCAAAAAATTAAAATTAGTTTCTGAAAAAATTTTGACAATGGTCAAAGTCAGACAAGCTAAAAACGTGAAAAACATACTTTTTTCGAACAGGCCATACAAATGGGCAGCTTGCACTTAGCACACAAATGTACCGTCTTCGATTTTTTATTTGCCAGACACAAATAGCACCTTTTCTTTTGTTTCTTTCGTCATCTTGGCCATTGTCTGACTATTCAGAAGACAATTCTGAGTCTGAATGGTGATCATTTCAATACCAAATCGTTGTCACTGCTGGCAGAGAAATCGTTTTTCCGAATAATTGCTAGAACTTAGATCAATTTCCATTTCTTCGTTATTAAATTCCACAAATAGCACCTTTTCTTTTGTTTCTTTCGTCATCTTGGCCATTGTCTGACTATTCAGAAGACAATTCTGAGTCTGAATGGTGATCATTTCAATACCAAATCGTTGTCACTGCTGGCAGAGAAATCGTTTTTCCGAATAATTGCTAGAACTTAGATCAATTTCCATTTCTTCGTTATTAAATTCCATAAACAGCTGTTGCTCCAACATGTTTTCGGGATATGCAGAAAAACTTCTTTGATTTGCAATTATAAATCAGCTCAAACATTACAATAAACTGAAATAATAAATAAAATAAATAGCCGAAAAAAAGTAACGTAAGTAAAGTTGTGGGTCCAGTGGACCCATGTACGCGCCAAAACACACCTAAGGAGAAACGAGCTAAATGCGTCCTTCTCACTACACATACATTGGCTTACTGTAGGAAGGTACTGAGAAGTTGAGAGAGCTGCGGTGACTGTGCCGTTTTCTATACACATTTATAGATTGTGTGTGGGTCCACTGGACCCACGACTTTAGTTAAGGGTTAATACAACTAGCACCATATAAATTTGAAGAATAACTGGAGATATTATCATATCTATCTAGCCCAAAAACATATCGAGCAATATTGTTAAAAACGACGCTGATTTTCCTACGAGAAACGGAATCCATATTGCAAAAAATTTCGCAGCCATATGTTAGTATTTGGACTACTAATGTTTTAGCCAACATTTTTCTAGTTTCTATTGGTGTGAATTTTTTTGCAATAGAATAGAAAATAACTTCTCTCAAAACCAAATTTTTCGTCGTTAAGAAACGCTATTAGTAAGGCTGCGTTTTCTTTAAACACTGAAGAAAGCCCTTACATATATATATATATATATATATATATATATATATCATAAAGATATCATTATGAAAATGCTTCTCGATACTGGAGCATCAATAAGTTTAATAAAAATTGAATGTATGAAAAATGAAACTATTAATAAGGAAACAATAGATCTAATAGGGTTAGGAAATACTTCCCAAGAAACTTTAGGTTCTACTAACCTACGTTTTGCAATACGAAAAAGTGGGAATAAAAAAGTATTTCACCATAGGTGGAAATTCCACGTTATACCAAATAACGTGATTCATGACTGTGACGGTCTTCTAGGTGCAGATTTCCTTAGGGAAATGAAATGCGAAATAGATTATGGTAGTAATTTGCTATGCTTTGACAGTGAAAAGGAAAGTTATGAAATTAGATTTAAAAATGAAGATACATATTATATCCTTCCCAGCCAGGAAGTTTATAAAATGGTTAGATTGAAAAGCAAATTAGCTGATGGATCGTCAGTCGTCGTGAAAAGGTTTGAGAATGAAAACATTTTAGTGCCAAACTGTATTAGTACATAGAAAAACGGTAAGTGTTTAGTTAGTGTTGTAAATATATCAGAAAAAAAAATTTTAAATGATATAAGAGTAGAAGCAACTTCTTTAAATGAGTTTAAGGTGTATGATATGAAAATTGTATGTACGAGAGTTATAAGGAAAAATCAAAAAGGTAAATTTATGTACCCTGTAAGTGACAAAGTTAAAACGGTTCAAGGCATGTGTTGTGTATGAAACAGTCTTTTACTCACTGTACATTGTACAACCACTATGTACATAAATAAGTTCTCCACGTACTGTCAAGTTATGGTAGACGGTGTTTAGACTGGAGCAAGTCAACCGTGCAATTTTGACATTCCGCCACCCCGTCGTGTTCAGACTGAAAGTAATGTGAACACGATGGATTTATTTTGACGATTATTTTGCCTTCAGATTTGGGAAGAAAAAACTCAGAAATTAAACTGAACTGAAAAAATAATTTATTTATTTTCTTATTTTTACTTCAGGAACATGAAAAGAGCATTTATTTTTCAAACAACAGTCTCTTTACTCGAGGAAAAAAAACACAAGTGTCAAAACAAGGAAATGTCAAAACTCCGCCAAGAAAATTTTAAAATTTTTAAAAACTTCGGCGCAAAAAAGCGTCTCTTTCTTACAACTATGTGGGAAAGAGAAAAAACATATAGACGTCAATTTTGCACGGTTCACTTGCGCCTGTCTGAACAGCCTCTTATACATACCATATTGTACTGTACATTGTACAACCACTATGTATAAGTTAACGTATGCCAATACCGAGAATTAGTTAACAATTAATGCTGACAAAGATACTCAGAAAAGTATCTTATGAAATCGCGCAATGCTATCCACACACTTGCCATAGTGTTTACATCCCAACATCCACCAAGAAGACGTCGATCGTCGACAGTCGTTGTTTACGCCAACATTTCCAGGAAACAATAGCTTAGGTTTTGTAAATGTTCAAATTGATCATCCACTGGATGAAATACTTTTAGCTTTCTTTATCTTTTTTGCACATGATTGGCTTCTGTAGGTATCATAAGAATTAGATTAGTTTTCGTAAGTTCAGTTCTAATTTGTATCGAAAGTCGAGTGGTATCTCCTTTGGAGTGCCTAAGTTGAAATAAAACTTTTTAAAAAAGAAATTCGTGTTTAAAAATTATTAACTGGCGCCCGAGCAGCAGGGACCTAGGCTAACCTAAACCTACTTTTAACCAACGTTAAAGTATCGCGAATGTAGAAAAAAAAGTGTGTAAGAGAAAATTAATTTAAAATACGCGCGTTTGGAAGCTAAGGTCCTGAACCTTTGAACAAGTGAAAATAGTGAAGGTGAAGTGATTAAAAAATTTTTCTTTTTGAATAAAGTGACACACCATAAAGAAAATTTTTTGAAAAAAGTGAAGAAACGAAAAGCAAAGATAAATTTTTAAAAAAAGTGATGAAACGAAAAACAAAGGACATTTTTTTTTAAAGTGAAGAAGAAAAAACAGAAAGCAGCACGAAAAGTAGCACAGCCAAAAGATGTTTTCCTTCATCTCAACAAACAGTAGCAGCTTCAACTCCAGCATCAGAATTTTAAGCATTTAAGAATAAATTAGTGTTAAGAATTGAAAAAAATTTATTATTGAGTGAAAAAAATTTTATCAGAAAAGAAAAGAAAAAATTAAAGAAATGGGTTTTCATAATATGAAACAAAAAAAGTTTACTTATCTAGAATTTTGAAATGAACAGAAAATTGAAAAGTAATTGTTAAGTGAAGCAACTAAGAAGAAAATAAAAAGAAATTAAAAATAAAAATTAAGAAACAAAATAAAAGAAAGAGTCGATTTGGAACAAAACGGAAAATAATTAAAAGAAAAATATTTGAATTAAGGAAGTGAACGATACTTAAATAAAGAAGGAAAAAGTATTTACTTTGATAAAAGAAACTATATTTTTTTTTTAAATATGGCAAAAAAATTAGAAGACGTGCAAAAAACAAAACCAAAAACTCTAACATTAGAGGAAAAAATTAAACTTATCCAAAAAGTTTTTGGAATAAATAATTAATAATAAAAAAAAAAAAAAATTATTTAAAGAGTTTTTAAAAGTCTAGAAGTTCAAGTTTGAAAAAATTAATTTTTCCAAGACAATTTAATGAAAGTTAAAGAAATATTAAAGAAAAATTAAAAAAAAAAGTAAAGGTAAATTACAAGCTCGTTTTAAGAATATGCCAGATCTTCGCTCAGGAGTATCAATTGATCCTACGGGAAGCAAATCGGCAAACCCTACAGACCAAATTGCAACTAGTTCTGCTGTTAAGCAAAGTTCTACTACGATGGCTACTAACACGAACAAGCCAATTGAGTTAGCTGCATCTTATGCAGAAGCTTATCAAATAACAGGACCAATCCCTGGATTGGATGCTATAATAGCATCAGTTGTTAACCAAGTGTTGGACATTAGAGGTCCTATGTTGGTACAGCAAGTACTTAACCCGAACGGCGATAACTTCGCTGGCGTAGACCAGAGAATCGCCCCAGAACATAGAGATCGGCTTGACGATATGGATAAAATTCCAGACGTAGTCCGATGTCTTAGAACATTCGCTGGAAATCCAGGCGAGTATAGTTCTTGGAAAAAAAGTGTTGATCGTATCCTCGACATGTACGAACCGTTGAGGGGTACACCAAAATTATTCGGCATTCTAAATGTCATAAGAAACAAAATCGTCGGAAATGCGGACATGGCATTGGAGTCCTACAATACTCCACTTGACTGGAATTCTATTTCCAGATGCCTGGCATTTCATTATGGCGATAAGAGGGATCTAAGTACTTTAGAATTCCAAATGATGTCCCTTGTACAAGGGAATAAGTCAACTCAAGACTTTTACCAATTGGTAAATAAACATCTTTCTCTCGTAAAAAACAAAATTCATTGCTTAGATGCTAGTCCTGACGCCATGCGTTTATTAACGCAAACGTATAGAGACGAGGCTTTGGATACTTTTATCCGAGGACTTAGAGGCGACTTACCTCGTCTGCTTGGCATCAGAGAACCATTAGATCTCCCACATGCTTTGAACTTGTGTTTGAAGCTACAAAATCAACAATATCGCACAAATCAGTTTAATAGTCATCAGGGGGCAGTAAGAAAATATGAAAGCCAGCCTCCTCCCTTCCAAGCAAGGAGACCATTTAACGCTCCTTGGCAACAACCTGCACGGTTTCACCAACCATCGAATAACTTTTCAGTTCCTAATCAGAGCTTCCCAAGAGCACAGGTAAAACAGGAACCACTGTTTGATAACAATCAAACTCGATCCGCAAATTTCCAGCAAAGATCTTCTAACAATTCACAACAATTTGCTGGGAGAAATTAGCAAAATAATTCACAACCTCGTCCTGTTAATTTTCAGCCAAGATATCCGAATTATCAAGGTTCACAAACAAGGACAACTAATTTACGACATACTCCCTCAGGAAACTTTCACATAAATACTGAAGAGTATAATCATCGTAAAAATAATGAGTCTGTGATGGCAAATCAGGCACATCAAAACACAATTGAAAAACCTACAGGTAATGAAGGAATCGATTTTATAGATGTTAATTTTTTAGGTTAACGGGCTCTTCGTTGCCATATTTTGAAGGAAAAACGAAGAGCGGGGAATTCATTAAAATATTAATAGACACCGGTTCAAATCGCAATTATATCCAACCCTCACTTATTCCTAATCCCATACCAAATAAAGAATGCTTTTACGCAAATTCAGTAGGCGGAAGTACTAAAATAACGCATCAAACTGAAGCAAACTTACTAAATTTAGAAAACCATAAAATAAAATTTTTTCTTCTCCCAAAGTTAAAAACATTTCATGTAATTTTAGGTCATGACAGTTTAAGAGAATTATCCGCGGTTATTCATATCAAAGAAAGTTATATGACTATTTTTAATGGCGTTAAGATTAAAATTAATCATTTTGTAGCACATTCTGTAAACTCTTTGGATTCAAAGCTGCATTCAATACCTTATACGCAACGGAAGGTAGTGGAGTCTTTAGCAGCACAATTCCCATATTTATTTGCTGAACCAGATGAAAGATTAACTTTCACTACAAGAGTAGTAGGTGAGATACGAACGAATTCAGATTCTCCAGTGTTTTCAAAATTCTATCCATATCTCATGTCCCTTAAGGATGAAGTGGAAAAACAAATAAATCAGCTCCTCGAAGACGGAATAATTAGACCGTCGCGATCTCCATACAACTCTACTGTATGGATAGTAAACAAGAAACCATATTCCGAAGGAAATAAGCAATATCGATTGGTAATCGACAACAGAAAGCTTAATTCTATAACGATTGCAGATCGTTATCCGATACCCGAAATAAATGAGGTTCTTTCTTCACAGTGCTCGACCTCAAGAGTGGTTTTCATCAGATTCCTCTAAAGGAGTCCGATATCGAAAAAACGGCTTTTTCCGTGAATAATGGGAAGTACGAATTTACACGACTTCCATTCGGCCTAAAGAACGCTCCATCGATTTTTCAAAGAGCGCTCGATGACATTCTGCACGAATACATTGGTAAGATAAGTTATGTTTATATAGATGACATCTTAATCTTCAGCAAAAGTGAAAACTAACACATTGATCACATTAAAAAAATATTTCAAACTCTTAATGATGCTAACATGAAAATTCAATTAGATAAATGTATTTCTTTTAAATCAGAAGTAGAGTTCCTTGGGTTCGTTATATCCAATGATGGAATAAAATCCAACCCGAATAAAGTCAAAGCAATATCAGAATTTCCACAGCCTAGAACATTAAAAATTTATATTTTTACAGACCACCAACCGCTTACTTTCGCTCTTAGCAATAAGAATACTAATAGTAAAATTAAACGTTGGAAAGCTGTACTAGAAGAATATGATTATACGCTTCAGTACAAGCCTGGAAAGAGTAACATTGTTGCAGATGCTTTATCGCGACCACCTCAAGAAACTGAAATAAATTCTTTAACACCAACTGATACAGATCCTAGTGGCGAGAACCAGCCCCAGATCTTAAATTTTTTAAAGGCGGGGCAAATACTAAAAAATGCCGCCCCCACCAATTTATATTTGCTTTTACCTTTATAATCTTTATTATTTCAGCTATCAGATCTTCACTAATTGACTGACAACTGGACACAAGCCTTTCAGAAAAAAATACTTAAACCGCTGTTTTTTCTGTTTTAATCCTATTTATTTACAGATATGTAGAATATATATTTTATACACAGCACAGGATAGGATTTAAAATAAAAATGTTTATAATAAAGACAAAGTCAAATTTACTATTGTACCTATTTATCATTTGCAATTACAATTTTACTCTTCGAGCTTTTAGTTCGGCAAATAAATCTATGACCTTATCATAATTTAATTCGTGTGCGATTCGATTTTCTATCGCTAAGATTGCTAGACTGGATAAGCGTTCCTGGCTCATAGATGATCGCAAATAAATTTTAATTAGTTTTAGGGCCAGTTTAGGGATGCTCATGGAAAAAAAACATCGATGTTTTATTCGATGTGATACATCGTAACCTTACATCGACGTTTGTCGATGCATCGCATAAAAACATCGATGTTTTCGATGTATCGATGTTTTTTGAGCAATCTTACATTGCTCGCGTTCTTCGCACCGGGACTTCGAAAACTACTGTCAGTTTTCGTCGCTCTGATTGGTCAAAAAAGTCAGAAGCTTCAGCTGACATTCAGCTGACAGCTAGATTTTTCAGATTTTCGAACATATATTTTCAGATGGAAAAAAACAGTCTAAAAATTCTTAAAAAGAGATCTAACTGTCAAAAAAACGAAAACAACGTATATGACCATCGGACTTTACTTTTTATTCTTGGGTTAGTTTTTGTTATACTAGTTTCCTCTTACTTGTTGAATTGAAATTGATTATTATTGATGTTCCGATGTTCTGTTTTGAAATTGAAAGTGAATTAATAAGCCACGAAAATATATTTTTGAGGGTGTATGATTTAAATTTTTTTTTATCAAAATTGATTGAATTAAATTTAGTTTGCATACTACCTTACACAAATACTTGGAAGTCGAATCCCCTATTTTTAAACTAGGAAAATCTGTATGTTTTCCAATTACTTTTACCACTAACTATGTAGAATCGAGAGGTGAATCACAGTACCATTTTATATCTGACACAGAGCTTAAATTGCGTTCTGGAACTGACAGATTAAACCTCGAAGATTCGAAACTGCGACGAACGCGAGCATTGATAGCGTACGCGTCGCGTGTGCAGCTGCACATCGTGTAGTCTATCTCTGGATATATAAAGTAAAGAAGAAGAGAGCATGTTATGTATGACATGAATTAAACAGAAACAGAACACTGAAATCGATTCGGTTAGGTAATGTGACTATCATTTGTGAGTGTTCATTGTATGATGCTTGCTTTTGCTTTATTCAATATTGATCGAATGAAATATACCATCCTCCCACTGAAACATAAATTGCAAAAGAAGAGAGCATTTGAAATAAGTTTAACTGTAGACTTGGTACTTTGAGTGAGTATTTTCAATGCTTGCTTCATTCGATGCATCGAATAAAAATACATCGATGTAGCAGTTAACATCGAAAGGGTGCGAAACATCGGTTTTATTCGATACATCGAATAGTAAACATCGATATTTTCGATTAATCGATGTTTTTTGAGCAACCCTAGGCCAGTTGCTCAATCGAATCATAAATTTAAGTTCTGCATAAAGTTCTACTTTAGTATGGGGATTTTATGTAGAACTTAAGAATTCCGGAACGTCTCATACAAAAATGAAAACTTTATGTAGAACTTAAATTTATAATTCGATTGAGCAACTGGCCCTTAGTTTGCTAAAACTTTGCTCACAGCTTGCAGATGTAGTGGGAAGCTTAGAGCAAATTCGCAAGGCAACACAAATATTTGGAAAAGCATCCTGCAAATCATGCGCATAGATCATTTGCAAGAGATAGTAACCGTTAGCTTTTTCAATGTCACCAGCTTGCAAAATGCAAATGCACAGAGCTTGCTCTTTAAAAACGTAAAGTTCCTGACAGAATTCTACGGTGCTCACATCTCGCTCACATTTTTTAGCAAGATCCGCTCCATACTTTTGCAGTTCTACAATTGACATTTTCAAAATAGTATAGCCATTAAGAAAAGCGAAGTTCATATTCAGTATCGTAGCACAATCAAACCTCTTTTTAATTTCTGATATGATTCGATCAAATACCATCATTATATCTTTAGAAAAGAGTTGAACAGGTTTGAGTGTTTGTATAATTCATCTTCACATATCCCATTGAAATGTTTTTTATGTTTCGGAATTCGTTTGTTTTGCAAAATAGGGTCAACACCACTTTTATCAGCCACTTCTCTAGCCTCATTTATCCAATACTCCATTGGATTTTTTGAGCAGACCATCCATTAGAGCGAGATTAGTGCAAGGATTATAACTTCTTTTTGAATCTCAATATTCACTCGATTGATTGCGTGGAGAATATTCAGTTTTTTTTGCACAATGTCCCACCTAGTAGTGGAGCCAACAAAAAAGAAATATACTTTTTGAACCAGTCCAAATAGGTTAATAGCTTCCTGGCATAATGAGGCAGAATGAACACCTACAAGATTTATGGAGTGAGCCAATGGTACGAACTCGGCCAGTTCATATCTTTCTGCAATTCTGGCTTGTACTCCTTTATGGATGCCGGCCATATTGGACCCATTGTTATAAGATTGGCCACGACATTGTCCAATATTTTAATCATCAACAGCCAATTTGTCTAGAATCTGTTGACAAATGTCCTATCCTGTCTTTCCAGCAACTTCTATGAAATCAATGAAACATTCTTTTATTTCACACACATTGCCAGTTCTTTTTACATATCGAATAACCTGGCTCATTTGTTCTGTATGGGATACATCTGGAGTGCAGTCGAACATTATCGTGTAGTATATAGCTTCTTTGATTTCATTTAAAATGCTATTTCTAACTGTTTTTGCCATTATGTCAATTATTTCATTTTGAATTGTCTTTGATAAATATGATACTTGTCCCTTTTTAAAGTGTTTTAATTGAAACTTAAGAGTTGAACCATCAGAGATCAAGTTTAAGAAGTTACCTTGATTAGGCTGAGGACATTGTGTCATGAGATGAGCACAATTAGATGATCGACAAGAAAGAACAAAAACTTATAATGATAGTAAAATGCGATCTGTCCACTTTGACTTTTGACTTCCTTTTGACTGTGCTTCCCTTCGCTCGCAACCACAATGGCTGTTTTGAAACCGAAAAGAAGAAAAGTTTTCCACTTCTCGGTCGCAGCAACCGATGCAGTTTTGAAACCGAAAGGTAGAAAAATTGTCCGCTTCTCGGAATTTCGAACTTGTTTTTGCCGCCCCCTAAACTTGCCGCCCGGGGCAAGTGCCCCGGCCTGCCCCCCCCCCCCCCCTAGATCCGGGGCTGGCGAGAACTCCTCTAAAAATAAAATTCAATGCGTAGAAATACCCGTAAACGTTTTCCGAAATCAATTAGTTTTTAAAATTGACGAAGGAAGCTATCACGAAACACAAACTCCTTTTGCAAATTTCTGAAGGCATATCATTACAGAACCAAATTACACAAAAGAGAAACTAATAGGAATTCTTAGAAGGTTCTTAGACCCGAATGTAATAAATGGATTGTCAATTCCTGAAAATTTAAAAAGCATAATTCAAGAGATATGTCCCTTACATTTTTCTAAATATAAGATTAGGTTTACACAGCCTCTAGTGGCAGATATTCAATCTATAGAAAGACAAGAAGAGATAGTTATTGAAGCCCATGGAAGAGCACATCGCGGACCAGATGAGAATAAAAAACAAATTTTAGAAAATTTTTATTTTCCTAGTATGACACAGAAAATTAGACAAATCACAAAAAACTGTATAGTATGTAAAGAAAATAAGTACGAACGACACCCCAACAATCCTTTATTAAGTGAAACCCCCATTCCAACACATCCCGGTCATACAGTACATATAGATATTTTCTCAACTGAAAGACGGTTAGTCCTTACAGCTATTGATAAGTTTACCAAATTTGCTATAAGCAAAACAATTCAATCAAAATCCACTGAAGACGTGAGGAGTACCTTACGTGAAATTTTTTTTTTTTTTTTTTTTTTTTTTCCCACTATCAGAACAGCTTATTTCAAGCTTGTGAAACAATGTATCTTTTCTTCAAGAGTTTTTTCACCCTTAAGTACTCAGAAATATGTATCACTGTCATCATTTAGCGAGGTGTTAGTAGTTAGTAAGCAAAAATTAAGTCTAACACACTCAAGACAACAGAGCTAAAAAATATTACAAAATTATTGATAAACATATACAAAAACAAATTAGAAAGATAGCTACATATAAACGTAAAATTAATTATTAAATACGACAATTATAAAGATATAAGAAACATAAAAAAACATAGTCAAGAGAGTGGAGCTCTGGTTCGAATTAAGGACTTTAACGTAGTTTTACTAACATGAA
Organism: Melanostoma mellinum; assembly: GCA_914767635.1. Lineage (NCBI taxonomy): Eukaryota > Metazoa > Arthropoda > Insecta > Diptera > Syrphidae > Melanostoma > Melanostoma mellinum. Next base: position 71,354,160 of record OU612060.1, on the reverse strand, counting down.
AATCTATTAAATTTGAGTTTAAGTTTAAAACTTTTATCATGCGAGTAATAGGCTCATTCAATCCATAATTAGTTCTATGATAAGGACAGTGAAGTAACTCCAGGTTGCGCAGTTGGTATGAGCCTCCCCGGTAGTTAAAACTTATGCATGCGAGCAAGTCAGGAGCATCAATTTGTCCTGTTATGAGCTGGTGAATAAAGACTAAATCATTATTTATTCGCCGATGCGAAAGCAGTTGCATATGCAAGAGTTGAATACGATGCTCATACGGTGGAAGGTCATAAGGATCAGTCCAAGGAAGTCCCTTGAGAGCAAATCTAATAAATCTTCGCTGTATACTTTCTATTCTTGAATTGTGGACTGCATAATAAGGAGACCATACTTGAGAAGCATATTCTAGATGGGGTCGAACATGACAGTTATACAGCGAAAGAGTGACGTAGGGGTCCGTAAACTCCTTAGCCCATCTTTTAATAAAGCCTAGCATTGAGTTTCCTTTACTAACAATGTAATTGATATGCGATGTAAATTCTAAATTGGAACTAAAGTAAACACCGAGGTCCTTAATACTGGACACCTTGCATAATATTTGATGAGAAATCGAGTAATTATGCAAAGCCGGTGTACGTTTCTTCGAAAAAGTTATACTTTGACATTTGCTTGGATTGAGAATCAATCCATTTTTATCGCACCATGTGGCAAAATTTTCAACATCAGATTGTAAAATAAGACGATCGGCTGCGCAGTCTATTTTCTTGAAAATTTTCATATCATCCGCAAAGATCAAAATTTCACTCGATGACAAGCTAAAAGTAACATCATTAATGGCTAGAATAAAGAGGATAGGGCCAAGGTGACTACCTTGTGGTACTCCTGAATGCGCCTTAAAGGAGTCTGAAAGAATGCTTCTAAATTTTACCACATATGATCTATCAGTTAGGTACGACCTGATCCAATCGACGAAGGTCGAAGGGAATCCATATGCATTTAGTTTAAACAATATAATATCGTGAGATAGTTTATCGAAAGCCTTTGAAAAGTCAGTATATATACAATCTAACTCTTGCCCGCTTTCAAGCGCGTTTGAACATTTATGAAGGAAGTATACAAGGTTTGTTACTGTTGATCTTTTCTGTACAAAACCATGCTGCTGTTTGCAAATTATATTTTTAATATCGAAAGTTAAGCTTTCACAAACAAGCTGTTCAAATAATTTGGGGATACACGAAACCTTAGATATGGGTCTGTAATTAAGGATATCTGATTTAATACCTTTTTTAAATACAGGTGTAATGAAAGATCTTTTCCACAGTAAAGGGAATCGACCAGAATCTAACGATAATGAAAACAAGTAATGAAGGGGAAATGCAATTTGGGACTTACACTTTTTTAAAATTATTGGAGGGATGCCATCAGGGCCAGCAGAGTAATCATCGTTCAAAGATGAAATATTGTGAAGGACTCTTTCTAGGTTAATTGGAACATTATTAAAATTAACTTGAGGACATTTACGTAGAAACTCGAAATAATTACGATCTATATCAACAATAGAATCAGAGAAGGAATTACAAAAATGGTGAGCAAAAGCGTTGCAAATGTCGGATGTTTTTGTCAAAGTGACATTACCATATGTAAAGTTATCTGGGTATCCATCCGAATCTTTCTTTGAATTTACAAAGTTCCAGAAACTTTTTGGATCATCCCTTAATGAGTTGCCCATTCTATGAACATAACTTGAGTACAGAGTTTTTGATAGTGATTTAAATTCATCAAAAAAATAGATGTAAGAAAGGTGATCAGATTCAGAACGCGTCTTAATGTAGGTCCGCCAAGCACTATTTCTTTTGTTGCGAAGCTTTTTTAGTTCCTTAGTGTACCATGGGTGATGAGAGCTCACATTCTTTGAAATTTTGAGGGGTATAACTTTGTTCATGCAGTCGTTAAGAATTAAATAAAAGTAACTAACTGCTTCGTCAATATTGGTGAACGCTGATATATTATTAATATTAGATCTACTTAGTTCATCAGAAAGCATTTGAAAGTTTGTCTTTCGATAGTCGAATATATGCGAGCAATCATATGAATTACTATAACTATGAATATGACCGCTTAGGTCAAGGAAAATGTCAAGGGGAGGGTGATAGTCATCTACATTAGTAATGCCGGAATTAGATTTAAGAACGACAGTACTAACAGCGTCAGAGGTAAAGACTAAATCGAGATTTCGATTTAAAAAGTTTTTAATACAGCTCACTTGTTGTAAGTCAGTAGAAATTAGATAATCCAATAAGATAAGCTCTTGTTGAGAGGATGTCAAGGAAGCTTTCTGAAATGAACAGTCAATTGAAGGAGACCAATCTATATAAGATAGATTAAAGTCACCCAGCAGTAAAATATTTACATCTAAAGAAGAAAGATTGTTTAAATAATATTGCTTGATAATATTATTGCTTGATTGTATAGATTTATTTAAATTTTTATTCAGCATGATACCCTCTTATTTACTTCTTCTTTCTAATTTACTTCCCCTTATCAATCTTGGTATAATGGTTTGTTGTATAAGTTGGTTTTTTTGGGTTTGTTGTGGTAGCTGCTCGATTTATTCTTATGACAATGGGTAGCAATCCAATAGCTGGTAGTATTAGTGTGAATGAAGATTGTACTCGGGCTATGATAAACGTTCTCTGTAAATTGCAAGACGGATTTAAAGTGTGCTGTATAAACGCACAAAGCCTTAATTTAGAAAAAATCGACTTCGTCCGTTTTGTTTTTGCTAATTCTGACATTGATGTGTTGTGTGTTACCGAAACTTGGTTCGACCCTACAATATCAAACCCTACTTACGATATACCAAATTTTAACTTATTTCGTAATGACCGAATTACAGATACCATAGGTGGTGGTGTTGCAATTTTCTGTAAAAAGTACTTAAACTGTTCTGTTGTCAGCCAATCAGAAGTCTTGGGAGTTGAATACTTAAGTGTAAAGATAAGTGATAAATACACCAAATGTTTAGTTTCTTGTGTTTACAACCCCAACAAAGCTTGTTCTCCTGAACCGTTCTTCACAAATCTCGTAGACTTCTCTGCCAACTACGAACATATTATAGTATGCGGTGATTTCAATATCGATCAGCTAAAGTCGAATTATCGAGCTGCATGGTTTTTGGATTTGGTTATTTCGACTGGCTTATCCCTTATAAATAGTTCAATGCCTACCCGTTTTAGCAGTAACTCGACACCTAGTCTCTTAGACCTGCTTCTAGTGTCGGAGCCATCTAACTTACTTCTTTTTGATCAAGGCTCAATTTTGGGACCTATATTGTTTTGCATTTTTATTAATGATCTACCAACATATTGCCTCCACACCATCGTCCATCTCTATGCAGATGATGTTCAACTCTACGTATCCAGCCCTCTCCAAAACATTTTAAACCTTGCTAGTCTGCTAAATAATGACTTAGCTAATATTTACAATTGGTCTATTGTGAATGGACTAAATATTAACCCTACCAAGTCTAAAGTTTTACCCATATCCTACAATTATTTTGATATACCATCTTTTCCGTCTATCCTTCTAGGCAACTGCAAATTGGATTTAGTGGAACATGTAACAAGCCTTGGTTTTGTTATAAATTGCAAACTATCTTGTTCTCATCACATTAATCTCGTTGTTAAAAGAATTTATGGATGCCTCCGAAAGCTATGGTTAACAGCAAGTTTTACGCCCCTTGAAACTAGGAAAAAGCTTGTAAAAGCTTTAGTCTTGCCCATTATAACATACTCTGAAGTAGTCTACGGGAATCTTGATTATGTTTCCCAACGGAAACTGCAAGTAGCGTATAACGATTCACTTCGTTATATATATCGACTTCGGAGACATGATCACATTTCAAGTTATTCGAAAACATTTCTGGGATGTGACTTAACGCAATATATCAATGCCAGAAATTGTATATTTCTGCATAGTGTTATTCAAAACCGGTCTCCATTGTATTTGTATTACAAAATTCGTTTTGCACAATCACTGAGAACGTTTAATATTATTCCTCCAAAATTTAAGTACCTGAATTCATCGCGACTCTTTTTCATTCACGCAATCAAACTTTGGAATTCTCTTCCCTTACAAATCAAAGGGATTTTGAGCCCAGCATACTTCAGAAAAGCTGTCTTACAACATTTCTCCAATATAGATTGATTTCCTTTTTCTTTTTCTTTCACTTAATCCTTTCTTTTTCTCCTTTCTTATTTTTCTCCCCATCCCACTCAGATTATATTAATTTATATTTATTATGCTGCATTTATATTTATATTTCTAGTAATCTAAAGTATGTACTAAGTACTATAAAAGACCAAGTCTTATTGTACAAAATATTATGTTAATAAAATGAAATGAAATCACCTTTCAGAAAAAAAAAAAAAAAAAAAAAAAATCTAACACTAAAGCCACTTCATTGTAGGCAGGGGCAGAACTTTTTGGGGGAATGTATGTGCCAATTACATAGACTGTCTTAGACTCAAAAGTAAGTTCAATGCAAATTAAATCTATTGTTAAAATAAAAGGAAAAGTGATACTAGACGACAAAAAACTATTGCGACAAGCTATGAGAACACCCCCTCCTACGTCTGCGTCTACATGAGAATGGCGGTCCTTTCTAAATACTTGAAATTCTGAGTTAAAAAGTTCTGTATCCAGAATGCCTGAATGAAGCCAGGTTTCTGTAAGAACAAAAATATCATGGGCAAAAGCTTGAGAATTAATAAAAAAATCAGTAGTTTTACTACGAAGCCCCCTTACATTCTGGTAAAATAGGGAGAGTCTTATTAGTTTTTTGAACCATTATTGACGGTACTATTTTCAACACGTTTCTTCTTGGAAGAACCAACAAATTCTTTTAAAAGAGTGCCTGGAGGCCAGAAATTCGGGCTGCAAAGATAATCAAATTGTGACGGAGGGACAAAAATTTTAAAGGACGAAACAAAACTGTTAGGTTTACTTATTTTCGTACATCTAATAGTATTTCAATTCGGTGTTCCCAAGTGTATGATTTTTGATAATGAAAAGTCTTTCAATTCAGCCACAATCCTTTACATGCTGAAAGACGAACTCAAAATTAATGTCTTTACGACACCACCATACAAAAGTGAAGTGAATGGACAAATCGAACGTTTCCATTCTACTTTGGCAGAAATTATGCGATGCCTCAAAAAGGATACAATTAATAGAAGTTTTGAGGAATTGTTAGAAAGAGCTGTTAACGAATACAACCACACATTTCACTCTACTACGATAAAAAGACCAGTCGATCTTTTCTTTGGTCGAACAGTTAGTTTTAGTCCTGGAGATTGTGAAAAAACACGTCTAAATAATGTTGCGGCTATTTTGGTCGCAACGGAAACTTTTTTGTCAACCTCGGTAAAAACACTTATTTTACTTTGAAGGAGGTTACAAATCCTTTATTTGTAAATAAAATACAGAATATTACAATTATATTCACAATGGTTTGCTTAAATTTACTTACTTAGTCTCTTACTACAAATTAACTTCTTATTGGTAACTCAAAGCGAATTGGCGAATGGACAGCAGCTCGTGGTCGTCTCTCTGTCGGAAATAAACGAGTTGAAAAAGATGGCTGCAAATCGAAATTAAAAGATGGCTGCAAATCGAAATTTAAAGATGGCTGCAAATCGAAATTAAAGATGGCCGTCGCGAGGTGGAGGCGAGAGCTCCCTCTGTTGGCCGGTGAGAGGCTACTTTTAAGGTGTGCCCACACCTCTCTCAACACTCCCCCTTAGTAGTTTCTCCTGCGGACTGGTGTCTTCTCGAGCCCTTATATCGAGGACAGCCAACTTGACTGCAGGTCTTTCGTAGACTCCATTCGTAGTTTGTACGAAGGCACTTCGTATCTGGTTATCCTTAGGGAGCTTAACCTTGACTATTCGTCCCTTGGGCCAGCTGTTCCGGTGGCTATTAGGATCAACTACCAGGACTACGTCTCCGACTTCCAAAGGCTTGACCGGTGTGAACCATTTTGTTCGCCTGGTAATGGTTGGCAAGTATTCTGCTACCCAGCGTCTCCAGAAGTGGTCGGCGTACTGCTGCGAGGTGAGCCAATTTTTGCGAAGCACTGTCACGTTTTCGTTGTATTCCACTGGTGGTTTTGAGCCGAATGCCGATCCTAGTAGAAAGTGGTTGGGTGTTAGAGCTTCCGGATTCTTAGGGTCTATTGGAATGTACGTCAACGGTCGCGAATTAACAATGTTTTCAGCTTCTATGAGCATAGAACGTAGGAGCTCGTCGTTAGGATTTCTTGTTGGTGCGATGGCGTAAAGAACCGTTTTGATAGACCACACTAAGGGCTCCCAACAGCCACCCATATGCGGTGAGGCCGGAGGAATGAACTTCCATTGTGTACTGGTCGTGGTAAAAGCTTCAACTAGCCTGTCTTTCTGTATATTCGCCGCTGCTTCCCGTAACTCCCTTTCTGCACCATGAAAATTAGTGCCATTGTCACTGTGAAACTCGAGTGGGGTGCCTCTTCTGGCAATGAAGTTTCGAAGGCACATAATACAGGAGTCTGTCGTTTAAGTATGAGCGACTTCTATATGTACCGCCCTTATTGTGAGACAGGTTAAGATTACTCCCCAACGTTTCTCGGTTCTTCGGCCTACGGTAACTGAGAGAAGGCCAAAGTAATCAACCCCTACGTACGAGAACGGCCGGCAGAAAGAGGCAAGTCTTGCTTGAGGAAGTGGCGCCATGCGTGGAGGGCGTGGTTGAGCGTAGTTGAGTTTGCACTTTGAACAGGATTTCTTGATGGCTTTCAGAGCGGACCGCATCTGTGAAATGAAGAAATGTTGGCGAAGAGTATTAACCACGGTTTCATCGTTTTGGTGGTTATAGCGCTCGTGGACGTCCTTGACGATAAGAGTCGTGATTCGATGAAATCTTGGAAGAATGACTGGTGACCCGGAGTGGTTGATGGGTTCTTCCTTGGAGTAGACCCTTCCGTTGGCTCGGATAAGTCGGTCTTCGCCTAGAAACGGCGTGAGGTTAAAGAGGGGACTGCCTTTTTGCACATATCGGTTCATTGTAAGATCTGCAAACTCTTCGGGGTACATACCAAGTTGTGCTTCTCTCAACAGTTCGGTTTGTGCCATTTGAAGTTCTCTGCGCGATAACGGACCACTATCTTTTTTCTTTTGGTGCTGGCGTTATGCACAAATCGAAGAACGTATCCCGTACTTCTCAGCAGTTTCCACCAACATGAAATTTCATCACAACGAAAGATGTTTTCTCGACCTAGTATATGAGCTGCAACAAGACTCGTCTTCAGCTCTTCCACCGTGGAGCCTATAATTGTCTCCTGCGGCCAGTTCTCCTTTGGTGATCGTAGAAACTCTGGTCCGTTGAACCAACGAGCGGTTGCTTTAATCTCTGGAGGTTTTTGCCACTTTGTGGCTTCATCTGCTACGTTCATGCTGGTGGGAATCCATCTCCATTCTTCAATGTCGGTTAGGTCCAAAAGATGGATTAGCGGTTGCGGTTGCTGAGGCTGAAGCAGTAGCTGTTGCTGAAGCGGTTGCGGTTGCTGAAGCTGAAGCTGTTGCTGAGGCTGAAGCAGTAGCTGGGGCTGAAGCGGTTGCTGAGGTTGAAGCAGTAGCTGAGGCTGTAGCGGTTGCGGTTGTTGAAGCGGTAGCTGAGGCTGTAGCGGTTGCGGTTGCTGAAGCGGTAGCTGAGGCTGAAGCAGTAGCTGAGGCTGTAGCGGTTGCGGTTGCTGAAGTGGTAGCTGAGGCTGTAGCGGTTGCGGTTGCTGAAGCGGTAGCTGCGGCTGAAGCAGTTGCGGTTGCTGAAGCGGTAGCTGAGGCTGTAGCGGTTGCGGTAGCTGAGGCTGAAGCAGCTGCTGAGGCTGAAGCAGTAGCTGAGGCTGAAGCAGTTGCGGTTGCTGAAGCTGAAGCTGTTGCTGAGACTGAAGCAGTAGCTGTTGCTGAAGCGGTTGCTTAGGCTGAAGCGGTTGCGGTTGCTGAAGCGATAGCTGAGGCTGTAGCGGTTGCGGTTGCTGAAGCGGTAGCTGAGGCTGTAGCGGTTGCGGTTGCTGAAGCGGTAGCTGAGGCTGAAGCAGTTGCGGTTGCTGAAGCTGAAGCTGTTGCTGAGGCTGAAGCAGTAGCTGTTGCTGAAGCAGTAGCTGAGGCTGAAGCAGTAGCTGTTGCCGAAGCGGTAGCCGAGGCTGTAGCGGTTGCGGTTGCTGAAGCGGTAGCTGACGCTGAAGCAGTTGTTGAGGCTGAAGCAGTAGCTGAGGCTGTAGCGGTTGCGGTTGCTGAAGCGGTAGCTGAGGCTGTAGCGGTTGCGGTTGCTGAAGCGGTAGCTGAGGCTGAAGCAGTTGCGGTTGCTGAAGCTGAAGCTGTTGCTGAGGCTGAAGCAGTAGCTGTTGCTGAAGCGGTTGCTGAGGCTGAAGCAGTAGCTGTTGCTGAAGCGGTTGCGGTTGCTGAAGCTGAAGCTGTTGCTGAGGCTGAAGCAGTAGCTGAGGCTGAAGCGGTTGTTGAGGCTGTAGCGGTTGCGGTTGCTGAAGCGGTAGCTGAGGCTGTAGCGGTTGCGGTTGCTGAAGCGGTAGCTGAGGCTGAAGCGGTTGCGGTTGCTGAAGCAGTAGCTGAGGCAGTGGCAGTAGCTGTTGCACTGGGAACACTGGTAGGTACCATGAGCGGTTCTGATTTTCCAAAATCTTCTCGGCTAGGATTCGATCGCGTGCATTGTTAACGCCTATTAGCAATCGCGGAACCGCTTTGAGATACGAGGTGTTGTTCAGCCCTTTAAGATAATGGAATTTCTCTTGCAGCTCACCTGGGTTTATTGTTTGAGTTGGTAGACAGAGTTTCCCTACTGTGTGCACCTCTAATAGATCGTACTTTTCCGCACTCTGTGTAGTGCCTGAAATTTGGAGCTTGATCGGTTCGGACTTGCTTTCGTATCGCGATTTATTTCCAGTCCACTTCAAACACAGAGGCCTTGGAGTGCGTGACACGCTCAGCTGCTCTGTGAGTTCTGCGTCGATCAACGTCACAGAAGACCCGTCATCCAAAAATGCTAAGGCTCTTATCTTAGTTCCGTTCCCATAAAGAAATACTGGTACTACTCGGAACAAAATGGAATCAGTGTTGTGACTCTGCTGATCCGAATCTTTTTGGTGAATACCAACAGTTCCATCCTAAGGTAGGTCCTTTGCAGATTCTTTTTGATCGTTATGGAGAAGGTTATGGTGTATTTCAAATGATTGAGCAGCTGCACCTGGAACGTCGGCTGAGCATGCTGGTTGTTGGTTGCCACCAAGTGATGGCCTTCTAGCTGCGCCCTCACCCAAGTGTCTATCAGCGCATTGTGGTTTCAAAACGGTGGGGGCAAACTCCGGAATATTCGATTTGACGTTCACTGTTGACTGCGGGTAGTATCTCTCTGACGTTCCATCAACCCAATGGCGTATGCTTGCATTTGCAGCTTTCACTTTTAGTTCACTATTTTGGTCGATCTCTGCGTCCTCCTCTGAAGAATCGAGGGCTCTATTCATGGCTTCATATTTTTTGGAAATGTACTCGGCCTCTCTTTCCTTTCGCAATTTGAGTTCTTCTTCAATTTTCTGCAACTGAATTTGAAGGCGCTTATTTGACGAAGATGTGGAAGACTTGGAACAGCTCGAATCGGCCATTGGCTTGTCGGATGACAGTTTAGGAACCGGGTCGTCTCCTTTCGCTTGAGGTTCTTGGGGAAATTTATTTGCTCCTGAGAAATGTCCGTGTATGACCAGAGAGGATGGTTGAAAATTCTGGGTTGAGGTCATGTAGTTCTGTGCGGTTACTGGACATGATTCGGCGATGGTGGGCGCAATTGGCAGACCGAACATGTTTTGAATTGTTGCAACTGAGTATGGTTGGTTCGAACTTGCAATCGAACAGGCGGGATGAGAAAGATTTCCACACACGGCGGCAGCCTCGGCCGCACCGTGCGCAGAAACTTTAAAGGCATTTTGTGTAAGCGCAGACATTGGTTGCGCTGGTTCATGTTGAGCATGGTGTGATAATTTGTTGGCTGGGCCTCCACGCACGGCGGCATCTTCGGCCGCACTATACGCAGGTAAAGGCACAGCAGTTTGTTGGAACGCCGGAATCGACGGCGCAGTTGGCTGGAAACAACCTTCATTTGAAGTAGATGTTTCGGTTGTATTTCCGTAAGTGGCAGCAAATGTGGCTGAATAGTTGGCAGGAACCGTGACAGTGCTTTGTGTTAATGTTGAGGTGATTGTGGCTGAGGATGTTTGCAGCGTGTGGGTTTCTCTAATTGGCAAACCCGCAGCAGACGCAGAAACCACTCCTAAAGAATTATTATTTAAGCAGATACTCTTACCTGTGCATTTTTCACACGTGTACGACTTTTCGGCAATGCTGCTGTTTACACTGGCACAGCTAAAATGGTTCCACGACTGACATTGATCGCACTGAACCATATCACCGGCAGAGTCGGGTTCGTTGCAGCAGCAGCAGTTGAATTCCTCTTGACGAGTTGGGTTTAAGGCTGTCATCTTCTTCTTAGGTGGCATAATGGCGATTATTTGGCTTATGTTACGTATAAGATGAAGGATGTTCCGAATAAGATTTGTAAGATGTTGCGGCTATTTTGGTCGCAACGGAAACTTTTTTGTCAACCTCGGTAAAAACACTTATTTTACTTTGAAGGAGGTTACAAATCCTTTATTTGTAAAAAAATACAGAATATTACAATTATATTCACAATGGTTTGCTTAAATTTACTTACTTAGTCTCTTACTACAAATTAACTTCTTATTGGTAACTTAAAGCGAATTGGCGAATGGACAGCAGCTCGTGGTCGTCTCTCTGTCGGAAATAAACGAGTTGAAAAAGATGGCTGCAAATCGAAATTAAAAGATGGCTGCAAATCGAAATTAAAAGATGGCTGCAAATCGAAATTAAAGATGGCCGTCGCGAGGTGGAGGCGAGAGCTCCCTCTGTTGGCCGGTGAGAGGCTACTTTTAAGGTGTGCCCACACCTCTCTCAACAAATAATATAGAAAAATTAGCACTAAAACAGAAGAAGGATCTTAAGTTTCATAATAAGAAAAGGCAAACTTTTAAGGATTATAGTCCAGGAGAAGTTTATGTTAAACGCAACAAAAGAGTAGGATCAAAATTAAGTAAATGTTATTTCAAGGAAAACGTACAGGAAAATTTTAAATCTACAATAAAAACAAAGTCGGGGAAAATAGTACATAAAAGTTTCATTCGAAATTGAAAACCATTGATAAATTTTTTTTTGGACATAACAAATCGTATTCAAAATAATATCAAGTTATTTCTTATATTGATTCTTTTAGACTAATGATAATATCGCCATGCCTTGGTAATGTTCAGATATTAGATTATTCTAATTCGCAAGCAGTAACATTTGGCATAGGAACTGCAAAATTCCAAACAGGAACTTTTCGTCTTATTCATGTCATTGACTTAGAGTCTTATGAGACTACAATAAATAATCTCGAAAGTAAAATGAAACAACATTTAAACACAGATAATCCTCTTTATCCTTTCCTAGTACATGAAATTTCTGTACTAAGGACACATATTAAAAGATTAAAACCCAAACCAAGGAAGACAAGATCTATTGATATACTGGGTAAAACATGGAAATGGATTGCAGGAAGTCCTGACCGTGACGATCTTGTAATTTTAACTGATAAAATAAATAACATTTTGGAAAACAACAGTAAACAAGTAATCATAAACAAATTGGCCTTGGAAAGAATAAACCAAATTTCAAATATAACGAATCATGTTATCAAAGTAATTAAAGAAGGTGTAACTATCACCGATGAATTGTCATTAAATATAAAATTCCAACTCGAAGTTATTAAAGAAGAAATTATTAATGTAGAATATGCCATGCATTGGGCCAAAGTTGGACTCATAAACTCATTTCTATTAGATGATAAGGAAATGAATATTGTTAATCAGACATTGGAAAAAAACAAAGTTCCGTTTATTAATATAGAAGAAGCTATCGAATTGTCGACTTTGAAGATAGCAGCAAGTAATACAAGCATAATTTATATAATAGATATCCCTATATCTGAAGAAGCCATGTGTTATATTGTATTAGTAAAACCAACTAAAATGAAAAATATTGTGAATAAAATAAATTTTGATAAAGTAATGAATTGTAATAATAAATTATACGGAATTAAAAAAGATTGTAACAGTTTTAATAATATCTATTTATGTAACGATAGTAATTTGGTAGAGTTAGAAAAAAGATGACTGCATAACTACACTGCTAAACGGCCATCAACCATCATGCGTAAAAACGACTAGTCTCCACATTCCATCCGTAGAAGAAGTAACACCTGGAATACTTTTCTTGAACCAGTATAATGGTTCCATCTTGATAGATAGCGATATCACAAACATCATTGGAACATTCGTTATTCACTTTGTGGACACAACAATTACTGTTGGTAACAGAACCTATCACTCAAAGGAAATCTCTGGATTTAAACCAATACCAGCGATTTTACAACCAAACGCAATCAATAGCGCATATGAAGAAATTCTCAGTCTGGAATCCCTAAAAGAATTACATATAAACAACACTAAAGAAATAGAGCAGCTGAGAGACGAAAACCATTTCAAACATATCACTAGCTTCAGTGTGTCATCTATTTTAATCCTGGGAGTTATCGCAATATTTCTCATAAAATGTAGAAATTTACGTAAACCATCTTTAACTCCTGTTTCGATCAGCTCAACCAAAATGTCAACAGCTGAGGCAACTTCAACTAATTATTCTCACATTTCACCAGCACTCGAAGAAGGCGAGGAAGAGGTGTCAAAAACTCAACAAGAAATAGCAGAGGACCCAGTTCAGGAGCCACAGACAAAAAAATCCAAAGCCACCAGAATAAGCCAAATACCTTTCTTCTAACATCAAACGAAGACGTTTGAAATTAAAAGGGGGAAGAGTTAACGTATGCCAATCAGGGCTGCCGGAATGCGAACTAAGGGAGTATTCGTACTACCTTCGCATTCACTGTACTCCTGTACTCCCCTACTTTCAATTGTACTACCCTCAAAAATGTTAAAAAGTTATCCATGGTTTTAATATTCACAATGACCAATTTTATTTTTTTATTTTATCTGAAATAATTTGGAATACTTTCATCTAGTGTAAAGCCTCAAGCTTTGAATGCATTCACTTTTATTTAGAACATACTTTTTCAATATGATACCCACGATTCCTCGAGTGTTACTGGACCGATTCACTTGAAATTTTGAGGGAATCTTATGGACTCCATTTAGCCTCATTCAGCCTCATCTTAATTTTTCAATTTTTACTATTTTTAAAATATTCGAGAAACTCAAAAAAAGGTTGAAAAAATGGTTGTTTTTTCAAACAGTCGCTATTTTCTCAAAAAAAAATTTTTTTCTTATCGCTGGTTCATGGGATAGCGACATCATTACAGATTAAGAATCTGTTTTTTAATTCGGATGGCTAAGAGGGTTGAAATAATGGGTATGGTCATGTGTCAGTTTTTTGAGATACCCCACTTCATCACGTGCTAGGATTTAAAGTTTCTAACTTAAAAAAAACAAAAAATGTTTTGTAATCTTTTAACATTAATAAATAACTGACAAAAAATGTGTAGTAAAAATATTGATTGTCTTTTTTACGACACTTTAAAGATTACTTGAAATTCATGTCTCTAGACTAGAAAACCCCCTTAAATGCGATGTCGGACTGTTAAAATATTACACTTTGTTATATTTTCCAATACAATTCTGGACTTGAGTTAGGATGTTCTTGTTTAAAGCCTGTGAAATTGCTGCTGTCTAAAATTTGATTTTGATATGCCAGATTTAAACGACTGACAAATTTGTCAGTATTTCCAGTCATAATTCTGGCGTGATTATGGATAGTTCTGGCATACCATTTACAGTGCGTCAGTTCTATCAGAAAATCTATGCCAGAAAAACTGACAGCCTGTCAGAAAAAATGAAAATTTTCATTTTTTCTGGCAGCGTGTCAGCTTTTGTCAGTCTTTGAGCGCGTTCATAAGAATTCAGATTGTCAGACTGACTAAAAAACTTATTCAGTTTTGCGTTGGACGGTCATCTAAATTTAACGTCAGATTAAAATTGTATTGCGATTCACCTTTCAAATCTACTTGGAGAGATCTGATCAGAAATAACTAATTTGTTGTAGTTGGTTCAAAAGACTACTTCAAAGCTACTTTTTCAATAATTATGTTTAGAAATATGCGAATAGCCATAATTTGCAAAAACTAGCAGCTGATGAATTCTCAAGTGAAAAACTTAAGGTCTGGCCAATCAGAGACCGAGAAAAAATAGTTAATCTGCAACTATAACTTTTGATGAACGCCCTCTTTGTCAGTCGACCGGCATTATAAAACTGACATCATTTTATAGCACGTTCCCTGCCAGTATTTCGCTGTCAGAAATGATAAAAAAGGTACTATGGATTTTTCTTGTTTCTAATTCAAATTTTATTTTATATTTAATTTGTCTAAGTTTCGAATTAAATTCAATCGTTTCAAAGAAAATTTATGATTTTCAATTTTGCGTTTTCTTTTGATTAGTTTTTTATCTAAATAATTTCAATTCTCTAATTTAAAAAAAAAGAAGTTTTATGCGTACTCCCCACGAATGGGATATACTCCCGTATTAATCTTTGAAATACTCCCCAGCGAAAATTTGAAACGGCAGCCCTGATGCCAATACCGAGAAATAGTTAACAATTAATGCTAACAAAGATACTCAGAAAAGTATCTTATGAAATCGCGCAATGCTATCCACACACTTGCCATAGTTTTTACATCCCAACATCCGCCAAGAAGACGTCGATCGTCGACAGTTGTTGTTTACGCCAACATTTCCAGGAAACAATAGCTTAGGTTTTGTAAATGTTCAAATTGATCATCCACTGGATGAAATACTTTTAGCTTTCTTTATCTTTTTTGCACATGATTGGCTTCTGTAGGTATCATAAGAATTAGATTAGTTTTCGTAAGTTCAGTTCTAATTTGTATCGAGAGTCGAGTGGTATCTCCTTTGGAGTGCCTAAGTTGAAATAAAACTTTTAAAAAAAGAAATTCGTGTTTAAAAATTATTAACTTATATAAATAAGTTCTCCACGTAATGTCAAGTTATGTTAAATATACCATATTATAGTTCAGTGGTGTACATTATCTTATGGAATAAATAAAGAACATATATAGTTGAAATAACAATTGGCGACGAGGATGGTGCCATAAAAGATAAGAAAAAAAAAAAAACACAAGTTGTTAAATTGTGTGAAATTATCAGGAAAAACTAAAATATTAAATTACAAAAGTTACATGACGGAAGGTGACGATACTACCAAATTTAAAGAAGAGTCAGAGCACATGTTTTCTAATCCAACAAGCATGGGGCTGATTGGAAATTTAGAGGTTTTTATACCTGGCGACGACTTCACAGTTTACGAAAAACGTTTTGCTCAAATACTTAAAATAAATAAAATCGACGAAAGTAATAAAGTTCCCTTATTTTTGACATTGGCTGGAGGAGAGGTCTGTAAAACTCTTAAAAATTTACTGTATCCAGATGAGCTAGATAGTAAATCGCTGGAAGAAATTTTGTCACCACTACGCAGTCATTATGCACCAAAGACCCATA
Source organism: Melanostoma mellinum (assembly GCA_914767635.1). NCBI lineage: Eukaryota > Metazoa > Arthropoda > Insecta > Diptera > Syrphidae > Melanostoma > Melanostoma mellinum. Next base: position 71,338,430 of record OU612060.1, on the reverse strand, counting down.
AACGTTCAGAGAGAGTAAAATTTTACATGGCTAATCAACAATTTGGTGAATCAATATCTGATTATGTCGTAAATCTTAAGGAATTATCACTTAATTGTCAATTTGACAAATATCTTGATGAAGCGCTATCTGACAAGTTAATTACCGGTGTGCAGGACGGGAGCCTGAAATAACAAATGTTATTGGAGCCTGACACAAACAAATTCGCTGACTACTGTCTCTTGGCCACCAACTTTGAAACGGCAGACAAAAATTCCAAAGAGATAACAGAAACACACCAAATTAATTCAGTCAAACCTTACAGTCAATCCTTCATTGAAAAGAAAAAGTACGATAAAAGCACGAGGTATCAGAATTATTCAGGTCGACAAAAAAGTAGATGGAACGAGCAAAACAGACAAAATTACTCGATCAACGGGGACGAGCAGAAGAGACAAATTAATTCAAACAACGCTTCAAATTTGTTATGTTATCGCTGTCATCGCAGAGGCCACACCAGAGCCGAATGTTACTCAAAGATTAACAACATAACGGGAGCACGTGGATCGCCACCAGCAGGTTGTATTTTGAACGTCGAAGACGAAGAGGTCTTATTTGAGGTAGACACGGGATCATTTAGAACAATAATTAGTGAAGCTATATATATTAGTTATTTTTCTCATATAACATTAGATAAAATGTGTAAAAAAAATATTTTCATTTTCAGGAGACCTAATTGATGTAGTAGGACATTTTTCGGCAGGAGTGCAATATGAGGGTGCTTGTTATGATCTCGATTTGGTGGTAGTTAAAACCAAACTCAAAGCAGCATGTTTATTAGGCAGAGACTGGTTAGATGTCCTGCTGCCAGAATGGAGAGCATTGCTTTTAAAAAGTCCACTAAAATACAAACAAGGTAAATTAGAATCAATTGCATGTGTTAAAAGCGGAGAAGAAATTAATAAAACCTTATTAAATGTCATACGCGAGAAATTTCCAAATATTTTAAATCAAGAAATTAATACAACCATTGTGGGATTCGAAGCTGATGTTAACCTATCAAAACTGCATGCTGATGCACGTCCTATATTTTGTAAATCATATAACATACCCTATAAATTTCGAGAACAAGTTGGGGAAGAAATAGATAAGTTGGTGAATCAAAATATATTGGTGCCTGTAAAGATGGCCCGTATGGCCTCACCAATGTTTGCGTTTGCTAAGCCAAACGGTCAAATTAGATTATGCGTTGATCTTAAAAAGACAATTAATAGATTCATTGACATTGAGCAATATCCTCTACCCCTTTCTGAAGATTTGTTTGCAAGTTTGGCTGGTTATAAGTATTTTTGTGTGATTGATTGCGTAGGTGCTTACTTGCAAGTTTTAGTCGAAGAAAAATCTCGAGAGTTTTTGACTGTTAACACTCCAAAAGGGTTATTTCAATACACGCGACTTGTTTTTTGGTTAAGTAGCAGTCCAGCTATTTGGCAATCAATCATAGATCGAATTTTATTAGGAACCAAAGCCTTTGCATACCTGGATGATATACTCATTGGTGGTAATAGTTACGAAGAATGTGAAAGTCGATTATTCGAAGTGTTAGAAAAACTTAGCAAACATAATGTACGAATCAATGTAGACAAATATAAATTTTTAGTAACTGAAGTTAAATATTTGCGGCATATTCTTAGTAAAGGTACTATTCACCCATTGCCAGATAAAATTATAGCTATAGAAAATGCCCCCGAACCAAAAAATATTACAGAGTTACAAGCGTATTAAGGGTTGCTAAACTATTACTCCCAATTTTTAGCCAATGTCTCTTCTCATTTAAAATGGCTCTATAATCTCTTGAGAAAAAATCAGAAATTTAAATGGGGCTCTTCTGAGCAAATGTGCTTTGAGCAAAGTAAGCAATTGCTAAAAAATAATTGCGTTTTGGAATTGTACGATCCAAAAAAGCCAATTTTAATCGCCACAGACGCGAGCCCTTATGGCATTGGAGCAGTTATGAGCCACCTAGTTAATGGAGTTGAAAAACCCATTCGATTCGTTTCTCGGTCATTATCCCCAGCTCAAAAGAATTGGAGCCAGCTTCACAGAGAAGCCTTTGCAATTATATTTGCTTTAGAACACTTTCATAAATATATTTATGGACACCAGTTCACATTAAATACGGATAACCAAGCAATAACAGAAATCTTTAATCTATCAAAAAGTACAAGTTCGGTAGCAGCCGCTCGTCTACAGAGATATGCGGTTAAGCTCAATTTGTATCAATATAGAATTGTTCACAAAAAATCCTCGGCGATGGGGCATGTAGACGCGCTCTCTCGGCTACCATTACCTATAGTAGAAAATGATTTTCAAGAGAACTATGTTAAGTTTCTTTCATTCTATTCTGAAATACCGATAGACATGGAACGGATCAAAACAGAAACAAAAGAAGACTTAGAATTAAAACAATTAGTAAGTTTTCTTAAAGATGGAGAACTTAAGCCACATAACGAAAATGTAATAGGGATCTATATAAAAGGTCGTGAAAATTTTAAGAAATTTAGTTTGGACAATCAATGTGTGTTTTATATGGACAGAATAGTCGTCCCTAGAACTCTGCGGCCAATGATTTTACAAATGCTACATGAAAGCCATGTAGGCATAGTAAAAATGAAGCAACTCTCTAGGCTATATTTTTGGTGGCCGCACATAGAAAGCGAGATTGAAAAATTTGTAAGATCGTGTATGCCATGCCAACAATTGCAAAAATTTTCGAAAGAAGAGACTTCGCATTGGCCTGTCACCAAATGTCCATTCGAACGCGTCCACATGGATTTTTTCTTCTTGGGAAAAAATACCTTTTTATTACTTGTGGACTCATACAGCAAGTATGTGCATATATATGTAATGCAAAAAACAAATGTTTTTGCCGTAACTGAAAAGCTAGAAGAATTTTTTTCTGTTTTTGGACTTTGTTCTGAGATTGTTACCGATAATGGGCCGCCCTTCAACTCCAATATATTTTATAATTTTGGAAATCGATACGGAATTAAGATAACGAAATCACCACCATATCACCCCCAATCGAACGGCATCGCCGAAAGAAAGGTACAAACGGTTAAGAAGCATTTAAAAAGGTTTTTAATGGAAAACTCCACAGAAAGCATATCAATTACTAAATTAATTAATAAATTTTTGTTCATGCAACGAAATACGATAGCGTCATCAACATCTTGCACGCCTGTCGATCTTGTTTTTAGTTATAAGCCTAAGACTATCTTGGATTCTTTGAATAATAAAAAAACGTTAGAACAAACAAAAGTAAAATTACCAAAAAAAAATTTAATTTTCATATAAAACAATTTTAAATAAAAGAAATTGTATAAAAAATTCGGATGAATATAAACCAAATGAATTAATTATGTATAAAAATATTTTTGGAAATAGTGTTAAATGGATTCCAGGTAGAGTCATTAAAAAAATATGTAATTTCATTTATCAAATTTGTTTAAACAATAGTGTAATTAAAACAGCACACAAAAATCAGATTAAAAAACAATTTAATAAAAACAAGTATTTTTTGAAACAAAACTATAACGAATTTAATGATCAAAATGAAAACAATAATTCAGTTTTAAGAAAAAGAATCAGTGAAACTGAAATAGAAAAATGTGAAAGGTATTGGAATAATCGACCAAAAAGAATTTCAAGAAAACCTGAAAGATTAGGTTATGATGTTTAATTATATTTTTTCTACCATAATTTAGATATAAGTTATAAATAATATGTATAATTGTAAAAAGACATATATATATAATATAATATAATATATATATATATATAAAAATGTATTAGATTACCTTAATTTCTAATTTTTATTTTATATTATTTGCTTTCAAAAGGGGGAAAACTGTTGTGTATGAAACAGTCTTTTACTCACTGTACAATGTACAACCACTATGTACAGTTGCGGTCAAAATAATAGTAGTGTGAGTAAAAGCATTGCACAGATTGGTATTTTTCCACTTTGCATTGCGTTGATAGTGAAAACCCGTTACACTTTAATTGTTTTAAGGGGTGGAAAAGGATCTCGTCAATATGTAAGAAGACCTCCAAACACCGAATATAATCCACACTTTGCAATCATAATTGTATGGGCATGTTTTTTCTTCTATGGAGTTGGACCCATAATGCGGATTGAAGGCATTATGGATCAGCATCTTTATGTTAGGATAATGCAGGAAGTAATGCTACCGTATACTGAAGTTGAATGCTACCGTAAATGAAGTTGCTTCTTGCTGAAATGGGTCTTTCAGCAAGAAGCAATGGTTCCAGGAAAGTAAAGTAGATGTGATGGAGTGGCCCGCACAGTCTTCGGACATTAATCCCATTGAAAACCTATGGAGCGCTGTAAAAAAAATATGCTTCTAGATGTAAACCAAGCAACAACACAGTCCTTTGCAAAGCGCTACAGCAATCATGGAGTTCGATAAGCACAGGAAGGTGTGGAAACCTGATAAACTCTATTTAACGTCTTTGTACTGCTGTTATAGCTAACAAAGGACATGCAACTAAATAATAATTAAAAGTACGAACACTCAGCCACATATTGTAATAAAAATTTTGGACACAATTTTTCGATTTCGTAACATTTCAAGGTAGATTTTCCTATCACTACTATTTTTTTGACCGCTGAATTTCAACATCTGTTCAATAAACTTGCAACTATCGGATAATAATATTAAAATAATGTTTTTTTTTTTTGTAAATAAAAACTTAAGACCCCACTTTGAAAACCACGTTATTGGTTTTTTTAAATTAGAATTGACGGATAAGTTTTATAAATAAGTTCTCCACGTACTATCAAGTTATGTTATACATACCATATTGTACTGTACATTGTACAACCACTATGTATATAAATAAGTTCTCCACGTAATCTCAAGTTATGTTATACTATATACCATATTATACATATAGTTCAGTCGTGTACATTATCTTATGGAATAAAGAACATATAATTGAAATAACAGCATGTTGAGATTAGATCACCTCAACAAAGAGGAAGAAAATGAGTTAAGGAAACTAGTTACAAAATAAAAAGATCTATTTATTCCAGGTGGAGGGAGAATCCCTTACTAGTACGAACATTATAGAATGTAATATTCGAACTAAAGAAGATTCTAAACCAGTGTATACTAAGTCCTACAGGTACCCAAAGATCCATGAAAAAGAAGTAGAAAGTCAATTAGAGAAATTGTTAAAAGATGGCATAGTTAAACATTCGACATCTCCTTGGAGTTCTCCGGTTTGGGTTGTTCCCAAAAAAACTGATGCGTCGGGAAAATCTAAATGGAGAATGGTCATTGATTTCAGGAAACTCAATGAGTTGACGAATGCCGACAGTTATCCTATTCCCAACATATCGGGAATCTTAGATCAGTTATGGAAGGCTAAGCATTTTACGACTTTGGATTTGTTTGCTGGATACCATCAAATTAAAAGCAGAAAGAGGATGTAGAAAAAACAGCATTCTCTACACCACATGGACATTTTGAGTTTACTCGAATGCCGTTTGGGTTAAAAAATGCCCCAAGCATTTTCCAAAGAATGATGGATATCGCACTTTCTGGATTAAAAGGTATTAAATGTTTCATCTATATGGATGATATAGTTGTATACGGAAAAGATTTAAAAGAACATAATGATAGGTTGGAAGATGTTTTTAAACAGCTAAGAATAGCAAATCTTAAACTACAAGCAGATAAAAGTGAATTTCTAAGAAAAGAGGTCAGTTATCTTGGGCATATAATTGGTGAAGATGGTGTGAAACCAAACTTACAGAAAATAAAAGTTAAAGAAAATCTGAAAGCTCCTAAGAATGTTATGGAAATTCAATCATTTTAAGTAATGATGAATTATTATTAAAAAATTACTGGAAATTTTATTCAGATAGCTTCACCCATAAATACTTTATTAAGAAAGGATGCAGAATTTAGATGGGGAAGGGTAGAACAAGATGCATTTATGAAATTGAAAATGCTTTATCGAATTTCACGGTTTTACAATATCCAGACTTCGACAGAAGTTCATTGTAACAACAGATGCTTCAAATGCGGGCTTAGGTGCTGTACTGTCGCAAGAGCGTGAAAATAAAGATTTATCCATACAGTTTATTGGTTTGAATAAAAATGAACAAAATTATAGCACTACAGAAAAATAGTGTTTAGCCATTGTTTGGGCAATAAAGGTTCTTCGATCATATTTGATATTTGTATGGTCAAGAGTTTGTAATAAGAACTGATTATAAGCCATTAACATGGTAATTCAATGTGAAGGATCCAGGATCAAGATTGGTTCGTTGGAGGTTAAAATTGGAAGAGTTTTCATACAGTATTTAATAAAAAAGGGTCTAGATAATGTTGTGGCAGATCATCTTAGTAGAAATGTTTTAGTAACAACACGTAGAGAGAGGACGAAGAAAAAAGTCTTTGTGAGTGTGGAATAAACGAAAGTACAGAGAGGAAAGAAAGTATTAGAGATATTGATAAGGAGAATCAGAAAGAAATTGAAGAACAAGTTCATGAAGATGATAATTTGAAAAACAAGAATGATGAAGCATATGATTATGATTATAAACAAGATGTAGCAGATGGTAATTACAATAGTATAGCAAATAACTTTAAGGAAAGTGAAGAGATTATAGAGGTAACTGACATGAAAATATAAAAAGATATTATTAAGGAACATCATGAAAGCTTAGTAGGATTCACAAATACAGGGTTTTCCATTGGAGACTATCCATTTTGTTTCTTTAATGTAAACGCGCCCTTAATGTCTTTTGACATTCTGTAAACGTCAGATTGCTCATTAAGGTCTACCATTTTATCATGGTGAGCTACACGAATCAACAACGTTTCCAAATTATTAAAGCGTACTATCAAAATTTTGAGTCAGTCGCTGCAACTTTAAGAGCGCTAACTCCGATTTTTGGTCGTGTGCTGCAATTCTTAGTTTAGTGCACAAATTTGAATCCACGTTTTCGCTGCACAATGTACCCGTGCCAGTGAGACAAAGATTAGGACGGAGTGCTGAAAATATCGCGGCCGTAAGTGCATCCGTTCAGAACGACCCAAATCAGTCAATTCCACGTCGTTCACAGGAATTGGGCATCGCACAAACCACATTGTGTCGTTTTTTTGGCGTCTGTACGAAAGTACAATGTTCTTTTAAATAAAATGTTAAACTAAAGAATACGAACTGAATTTGTAATATTAATTAGTTAATCAAACAATGCTAGAAATTAAATAGAATCCACAAAATCTATATGTCAAAACTAATGTAAATAAAAAACATAGAATTTTTGTCACTTTGACCTCTGGTTTATATACAAGAAAAATATACCGAATTATAACGATTTGCAAACAGGACGTGTTTCTTTTCTTTTTCTAGAAAGTTTTTACAAGTAATTTTTTTCCCTAGTTTTTTTATACTAAACAAAACCTAGTCAGAACATTTGGTCCTTTTAGAGCCGTCTTTGAAAACAATTAGTTAACAAACAGTGTGTGTGTGCTAAAACAATAACTTTAGACAATAAAGTGTAAACTTAAATAGCTTTTAAACATATATGTACATATATATATACACGAAGTGCATTTAAAAAAAATCATTTTAGTGTAACAATAACTAACTTCGTGTAAGTTAAATCTAATTTCGCGTTACAAAAACCGAAATTACGCCGCGTCGCGCAATAAAACAGAACACCAACAAGAAGATACAGGATTTGACGGCAGCTGCAGCTGATTGTACGTGAGTTTGCACATTTTTTCCTTTAAATCTGAAAAAACAAATAGATATTTTTTTGAAAAATGTATAAATATGGGGAACTTCAAAGTGGTTTGCTCACGACCATAAAAAGGGATTTCACCAACTTTAAAAAATCCCCAAAAGAGCGTCTGACGCGCTCGTACGTAGCTGCAAGGCTAACTAAGTTGGAGGAGGACGTCGCCACTTCAAAGGTATATAACGAGGCGATCATCGGAGGACAGCATCTGGAATCTACTATGAAGAAAGAAGATCTATTAGAGGTATACGACCAGATAATGGATATTTCAATAGATTACCGTGTTGTTCTAATGGATGCGTTAGAGAAGCACAAACCTGTGCTTACAGGGAACGATAAGGCAGCATCTTTGGACGCAACGTCTCAACAGTCGTCATCTCGGTCGGAGATACGGCTCCCTCGCATCGACTTGCCCAAGTTTGATGGTGCTTACACCAGCTGGCGAGGATTTCACGACCGTTTTGGTGCGTTGGTGCACAACAACAGCAGTCTGGCTGATATAGACAAGCTGCACTTCCTGCATTCGTGTTTGGTTGGTGACGCCGAGCGTTTCCTTCAAAATTTGTCGGTCGAGGCGGCCAATTATGAGAAGGCGTGGGATTTGCTGAATGAGCGCTACGACCACAAACGCATCCTGGTACATTTACAGATGCAGGCTTTGTTTGGGCAGTCTCCTATGGCCCGGGAAACTGCGACTGGTTTGAAGGAGTTGTTGTTCACTACACGGGAGTGTATGTCAGCGCTGGAGAACATGGACGTTCCGGTGGATCAGTGGGATACGGTGCTTATTTGGTTTCTGCAACCGAAGTTGCCTTCATCTACGCAGAAGCTGTGGGAAGAAAAGATAGGAAACAGGAAAGATTTACCGAAATTCGTCGAGTTTGCGGACTTCTTGGACATTCGTTTCCGCACTTTGGAAGTTGTTGACCAGCAGGAGATGTGCTCCGCGTCAAAAATGAAAGCTGAGACACACGCCAACAACCGTTCTCGCTTTCAGAGCACCAAAGTGATGTTTGCGACGCCAGCAGCTAGGCCAACAGTTAAGCCAGCCAGTAGGCAAGTAGGTAGGCCAGCAGTTCGGCCAACCTTTAACAGGGAGTCGGGAGTGTGCAGTTTATGCAATCAGCAGCAACATTCCATAAGGAAGTGTCAGCGGTTCCTGAACATGGACACATCGGAAAGGAAGCAGACTGCTCGACGCCTGAGAGTTTGCGACAACTGCCTTTCTTTAGGGCATTTTGCACCGGATTGCCCCTCACCTGGATGCTGTTACTTTTGCCAGCAGCGTCACCACACGCTTTTGCATGTTAACGTGGCCCAACATCCAGCTATGCGTGCAAATATGGTCAACAACACGAGGTCAACAACAACTTCAAGAGGTAACAATGCAGTTTCCACATCTTTTAACGCAAACGCGCTGGAGTTTGAACCGAGAGAAGTGCAACAAGCTTCTACAAGTGGTCAAGTTTTCAATTACCACACGTCGCATGGTAGCAGAACGCACCAGGTGCTTTTAGCGACAGCAATTGTGAAGGTGCGAGCAGCCGATGGTCGTCAACACCATCTCCGAGCCTTGATCGACCCAGGATCGGAAGCATGCTTCATCACTGAAGATGCAGCACAACAATTGCAGCTGAAAAAGCGACGTACCTTTGTCGAGGTGTCAGGGTTAGGGTTAGTCAGCAGTGGCACAACGCAAACATGCGTGGATATTGAGCTTGCGTCATGCAACTCAACTTATGAAGGTGCGGTGCGGGCACTGGTTTTCAAGTCGCTGACTGGCCATCTCCCGGCCCAACAAATGATACCTGACAAATGGCAACACCTTAAAGGGTTAACGTTGGCAGATCCAAATCTCCACGTTCCTGGACCTATTAATTTACTTCTCGGCAGCGAAGTATATGCTGATATACTCCTTCCAGAAGTGAGAAGACCTGCAGATGGAGTCGGACCAACCGCTCAGAAGACGCAGTTAGGGTGGATTGTGTTAGGGAAAGTTCAAGCGGAACATCCCCGGCAAATACGCAGTTTTGTGCAGACTGCTGATCTGAATTCTCAGCTGCAGAGATTCTGGGAGATGGAAGAATTGCCGTTCCAGACACAAGAAACTGAGGAGAACATCGCATGCGACGCGCATTTCGATGAACACACGAGACGCCTTCCTGACGGGCGTTATGAAGTGAAGCTGCCGTTTAAAGGTGGATGTCTTCCAGCGATGGGATCCAGTAAGCAGAGCGCGGTCCGACGATTCCTGCACTTGGAGAAGAGGCTGGAGGCAAACCCAGCTCTTCGGGCAGATTATGCCAAATGCATACAGGAATATGCAACCCTGAGGCATATGGAAGAAATTCACGTCGGCGACTCGGTGTTGGCAACCCCATACCACTATTTTTTGCCTCACCATGCAGTTTTCAAGGAATCAAGTTCCACTACGAAACTGAGGGTCGTGTTCGACGCAACAGCGAAGACTTTGGATGGAAGTTCGCTCAATGATCGACTTTTGGTGGGCCCAAAATTACAGTCGAGCATTATTGATCTGGTTCTCCGATGGCGAACCCACAGAATCACGTTTACGGCTGACATCGAGAAGATGTATAGACAGGTGTTAGTGGATACTCCGGATACTTACTATCAGTTGATCCTGTGGAGAAACGATCGTTCATCTCCAATCAAAATGTATCGGCTTAAAACGGTAACGTTTGGCACAGCAAGTGCACCGTATCTTGCCATCAAAATTTTGAAGCGTGTAGCCGAAGATGAAGAATCGAACCTGCCGGAAGGCGCAAAGGTTGTCCGAGAGGACATGTATGTGGACGATCTCATCAGTGGTGCCGATACTGTGGAAGAAGCACGAACAAAACGCGACCAAGCGAATCAACTTCTGGCGTCTGCGGGCTTCAATTTAAGAAAATGGACAAGCAACGTGAAGGAACTCGTCGAAGACATACCTGTAGCGGATCGAGAGTTAGATTTTGAGGTGCCGTTCAACATGTCAAATCATGTCAAAACCCTTGGCATCAAATGGTTCCCGGTAGACGACTACTTTTCATACCAAAATGTGCAACAGTCGTCAGAAGCCACAACAAAAAGGTCAATGTTGTCCACCATAGCCAAACTGTTCGACCCACTTGGCTGGATATCACCATGCGTCATCACGGCAAAATTAATGATGCAGCGGCTTTGGGAACTTAGTTGTGATTGGGATGATCCGGTTCCAGCTACACTGAAAAAAGATTGGGATGCTTTTCATGGAGAACTTCCGATGATTGAGACACTTCGAATACCACGCTGGACCTATATCAGCAAGACCAACAAGGATATAGAATTACATGGATTCTGTGACGCGTCTATGAAAGCATACGGTGCCGTAGTATACGTTCGTGTACTGGACAGTGATGGGAATATCCATGTTAATTTGCTCCTGGCAAAGACGAAGGTAGCTCCAAGTCAGCGTACGATCACACTTCCACGTTTGGAACTTTGCGGAGCAGTAGTGTTAGCGCAGTTAATGCAGTATACGAAGGACGTTTTGGCTGTTCCCGACATCAAGATGTTCACATGGACCGACTCAACCATCGCGCTCGCGTGGATACGAGCCACTCCCGCTAAATGGACTACGTTCGTGGCCAACAGAGTATCCGAAATTCAGCGGTTAGTGGGGATCGATTGCTGGGGACATGTCGCAACGCTTCATAACCCAGCCGATCTGGCGTCTAGAGGAGTGTATCCTGCAGAACTAACGTCATTGCAAAATTGGTGGATTGGTCCTGAATTTTTACGCAGTCAATGGGCTTTCGATGTTCCGCATCAACCTGTTGACATCGAAACTGACGAGGAACGACGTACGGTTAAGGTACTAAGCGCTCAAGTCAGTCAGGATGACCGCATACTTCAAACCATCCGCGACTGTTCGAGTTTGTTGAAGGTGATTCGAGTTGTCGCCACATGTTGTCGTTTCGCAACAAAATGTCGACGAAAAGCAGTTTCTGATGGCCCGCTTAGCCCAAGTGAATTAGAAGCAGCGCGTATCATCGTCGTGAAGGTTGCACAGAAGGAGATGTTCGAATCAGAGCTTCAACAAATCGTGGAAACATCGAAAATACCCAAATCACTCAAGACGTTGAACGCATTCGTTGATGCTGAAGGACTTTTGAGAGTTGGAGGACGCTTGGAGAATTCTCTCCTCCCCTACGACGCGCAACATCCAATACTACTTCGAAATAGTCACCATTTTACGAACCTGATTGTCAGAGATGCTCATATGAACACGTTGCATGGCGGCATCCAACAGATGATAAGTTACATCCGCCAAAAATATTGGATTGGCCAGATACGACGAAGCGTGAAGTATCAGCTTCATAGATGCACTTCTTGCTACCGGCAAAAGGCATCGGAAATGCAGCAGTTGATGGCGAATCTACCTGCACCTAGAGTTCAGATGTCACGACCGTTCAGTCATACTGGAGTTGACTACGCAGGACCCATCGAAATAAAAAGCTGGAAGGCTCGCGGAGCTAAAATACTAAAAGGGTATTTTGCAGTGTTTATCTGTTTGGCAACAAAGGCCATTCACTTGGAAGTAGTGTCTGATCTGACTACCCAAGCATTTTTAGCAGCATTTCGACGGTTTACTGCCAGGAGAGGTAGCTGCAAACAAATATACAGCGATTGTGGAACTAATTTCGTCGGCGCTAGTAACGAACTAGTCAAAATGTTGAAGGACGCGAAGCACGATTGGAACGAGATTGCCGAAAACCTTGCAAATCATGGTACAAATTGGCACTTTATTCCCCCAGCTTCTCCACACTTTGGTGGATTATGGGAAGCGGGAGTGAAATCGGTGAAATACCATTTGAAGCGAGTTGTTGGAACCGAAAGGCTGACTTTTGAGGAGCTCACAACGCTTCTAACTCAGGTAGAAGCGTGCTTGAATTCGAGACCCTTATGCCCGCTCTCCGACAGCTTAGATGATTTGAATGCGCTAACACCTGCGCATTTTCTCGTAGGCGAATCTTTGCATGCTGTGCCACAAGGCGAACTCAACAACGACATCACGTATATCGACCGATGGAAAAAGGTACAAGCGCTGGCGGAAGGATTTTGGAAAAAGTGGAGTTCCGAATACCTTGCGCGGTTGCAGCAACGTCCGAAATGGACTCAAGTTCAAGAAGCTCCCAAAATAGGAGACCTAGTGTTGCTCAAGGATGAGCGACTTGCACCGACGTATTGGAGTCTTGCCCGAATCGAGGACACTCACGCGGGAAAAGATGGTTTAATACGCGTCGTAACCGTGAAGACACAAAACGGAAATCTAAAACGACCTATCGCGAAAATCTGTTATTTACCGTCCAACAAACACCACGAACAATCGGCGTTGGTATGAAAAGTTAATTCCTAAAACATAAGCTATGGTTACCGAAACATCGACAACAAAAAGGAGTAGGCTTTTTAAAACATGAAACTTGGAAATACAAAATAAATCAACACATTTCGCATTCAAGTCACCATTCAATACAACAATCAACCCATCGCAAAACACAACAATCAACCCATCGCAAAACACAGCAATCAACACATCTGTACTACATACGGAATACCAAAATAAAATTATCATCACTCAGCACTTCAAAACACATCGTTTAAAACACCTGAAAGCTGTTCAAAAAAGAAAAACTCAAACAAAAACTTTGTTTAAAAACATCTTTATTTAATAATAAAATCATGAAGGCATGAAAAGCAATCAATGCAATTCATCGTCAGATGCTGTGCTGCAACAACGCACACACAAAATCAAACTTATATTCTAAAGGAACTAAACACAACTTATTCCTAAACACTTAAGCTTTACATCGAGTGCTTAAAACATAACTTATTCTAAAAACTTAATCTATAACACAAATCAAACACATCATTTGTTAAAACATCTCTACATGATGTTCAAAAGGAACATCGAAAACAGAGCCCAGAAACACCGCACGTCGAAAGTCAATTCCCGTCGGCAAAACAAAACAAAACAAAAAAAAAAAAAATAAAAAATCGTCGTCGACAAGACACATTTTGGTAAAAAAAAAAATCTGTGCACTGCAACAACGCATACACAATATTATTTAATAGTAATCATGCTGAAACAATGCACATATATTTATTAAATTAACAAAACACAAAATGCACTGCCATTTTAAAAACAAAAAAAAGAACACGATCCACATTACATAGAAAAATAGAAAACACGAAATGTCAAATGCCGTCGGCAAATGCATTTGACCATCTTGCACTAAGATCTGATTAACTTATAAAGATCACAAATTATACAGTCCACTGAATTAAAGCACTCATAATTTTCAATAATTTAAACACTCCTAGAACTTAATAAAACTTACAAAATTCGCGAAAAATTTCCGAATCAGAATCGCGAGTTGTTTACAAAAAAAATGTAAACAACAATTCTAGTCGAAAATCGAACTTTTCCGACTAGAAAAGGATGGCACTTGGTCACGACAAATATGCCTTGCCATCGAACAAGTACACACACACACACATATATATATTGATATTGAAATAAAATAACCTACGCGCGAACCCCGAACTCCGCGAATTAAATTGTAAAATATGCACACGTACACACACACAAACATACACGCACGCTACCCAAAATCGAAATTAAAATTTTAATAAGTTGAACAATATGCACAATATTAAATAAATAACATACAAAATCACACACAAAACAGATAAAATTTAATAAAATATATATTTTAATAAAATATCTAAACAAAATACTCATCCTGAAACCTGAAACATGTGGGTAGGCACACATGTTATTGTCACTATGATGAAGTTGCGTGAAATCCTAAGCAACCTATCCAAAATTCCCAGCAACATCTCGCAGCAAGCTTCAGCTCCAACACAATCAATTAATGTAAAAAAAAAAAAACCATAACACTTAAAACATAATTCACTTTTAACAAAATAATCGCGATTAAAAATGATCAAAGAAAACATGCCGGCACCATGCTTCTTCTTCACGTCACTTCTTCTTCACACCTTCAACAATAGAAATGAATTAATTTACTATATAGAAAATGGAAATGGAACTACAATCTACAACCACCACCGGTGTGAAATGTGAATGCCATTCACAAATAATACTGCTGTACTACACCTACCAGCAGCAACATTAGAACATCCCATTCAAGTGTGAATGAGATAACTCTTCGATTGTCATTTAACTTAGTAGTATGCATGTACCATGTAGTCATCAAAAGTTTCTTTTTACGGTGGTCCCACTATCGTGAAACGTCTTGGAAAAGAGATCAATGATGGAAATAATGGGAAACAGTGATGCCAAATTATTACTTAACATCCCCGCTGCATCGAGCTGAAATCTTAAAACTCAACATTTAGAGGCGGGAGACTGTACGAAAGTACAATGTTCTTTTAAATAAAATGTTAAACTAAAGAATACGAACTGAATTTGTAATATTAATTAGTTAATCAAACAATGCTAGAAATTAAATAGAATCCACAAAATCTATATGTCAAAACTAATGTAAATAAAAAACATAGAATTTTTGTCACTTTGACCTCTGGTTTATATACAAGAAAAATATACCGAATTATAACGATTTGCAAACAGGACGTGTTTCTTTTCTTTTTCTAGAAAGTTTTTACAAGTAATTTTTTTCCCTAGTTTTTTTATACTAAACAAAACCTAGTCAGAACAGCGTCAGTTGCGTGGAATGGATTTAAGTGACATGTGGTTCCAGCAGGATGGAGCTACAGCCCATACAGCTCATGCAACCATCAACATTTTGAAGAGGAAATTTGGTCAACGTGTTATCCCAAGAAATGGACCGATCAATTGGCCGCCGCGCTCGTGTGATTTGACACCTTTGGATTTCTGTCTTTGGGGCTATGCCAAGTCGTTGGTCTACGCCAACAGGCCAGAGACTTTGGAGGAGCTTCAAGCTAATATTGAACGCGAAATTGCCGCAATACCGGTCGATATGTATGCAATACCATTCGTAATGGTATTGGGTGTACTTTAATATGAAATAAATGTTTTTTTGATATCTCAAATGGCTGGCGTTTTTATTTAAAAAATAAAATGGACAGCTCTTAATGGAAAACCCTGTAGGATTAATTCACAAACTCAGAAACAACAACTTTAAACAAAGGACTTAAATACAATATCCCTAATATTAATAAAATTTACATGAACCAAGAAGTGATAAATGCAGAAGCTGCAATAAAAACCATACCGTCACTAGAAATGCAAAATAAAACAAGAAATACTATAAACAAAAAATTCAAAAAACTAATAAAAAATGACAAAATATCCAAATAACAAAGGAACTACAATAGTCATAATGGACGAACAGGAATATATAGATAAAACCAACGAATTTTTCTGCAATAATAATATAACACTTTTTAATACAGATCTGACTCCAACATACAACAAAGAAATAAACAAAGCTATAAATGAATGCAAACACTTATTCATCAACAACAACAAAAAACTTTATCAAACAAACACATCCAACTGCTCCTCAATTGACCGGCTTACCAAAAAGACATAAGCCAGGAACACCTATAAGACCACTAATAAATTACACCACAGCCCCAAGTTATAAATTTGCAAAAACAATACAAAAAGTAATAAATTCTAACTTACAACTACAAAACAACAACAGCATTGAAAACAACATAGAGTTAATCAAAAAGCTAGAAAACATAAATATAAATAATAACCAAAAACTTATATCATTTGATATTACTAACATGTACACCAACATACCAATAGAAGAAACAATTAAAAAATAATTTAACCGACACTGCAACTGTCAACCAACAACAAAAAGATGAGCTTTTTTTATACTAAAAATTATTTTAAAACAAAACTATTTCATATTCAACAATAAATTCTACATCCAGAAAGAAGGCCTAGCAATGGGATCGTCCAATTAGGGGGGACATATATCTAAATCATTTTGAAAACAAATACATATTATCTAAACTCAACCCTCAATACCACAAAATAACTTCATACTCTAGATACGTAGATGACACATTTATAATATTCGATGGAACCCATAGACAAACTGATATCCTCACTAAATATATCAACAATATAAACTCAAATATTAAAATAACCAACGAAATAGAAAATAACAACACAATTAACTTCTTAGATATTAGCATCACAAAAAACAAGAACAAACTCACATATAAAATTTATAGGAAACCCACCACAACCAACACCACAATACACAAAGACTCCCATCACCCGCACTATCAAAAAATGTCTGCATACAATGCATTTATCCACAGACTGATCAACATCCCAATGAGCAAAAATGACTATGATAACGAACTCATCACCATCAAACACATAGCAATATCTAATGGATTCAACACAAAAATAATTGACAACTGACATTCAAAAACATGAAGAAGAAAACCAACAACAACATAACAAATTTAACTCCGAGCATAGAAAAGATATATACATCAATAAACTATACTAACATATTACCACAAAGAGTACAATATGAATTTAAGAAACAAAACATACATATCGCATTCAAAACAAATAATAACATCCAAAAAATTCTAAAACAAAAACCAAACATAGAAACTGAAAAATGTTTTCGAGTTTATAAATTAACATGCAACTACTGTAACAAATTTTTCATTGGACAAACTAGAACGAAAGATTTAAAGAACATAACTAAAAATAAACACAAGATCAACATACGTACAACAATTAATTGACTACAATCATAACTACACCAATATAAATAACAATCTGAGACCCCTACACATATGCAGGAAAGGAAAAATATGAAGAATTCGAAATTAACAAAGCATATAAAATAGAAAAAGACAACCTTCTAAATGACAAGTTTACATTAAAAACTAACCCGCTATACGAAGCTGCAATTAAAAAATATCTAGACAAAAGACAACAATAGAAAAAATAACAATAACAACAAACAATGTACACCAATAACCCAAAAATAATAGCAATTAAAAACATTCAGATGAAAGAAGACAGCAATAGAAATAATAACAACAATAACAAAAAACAGCTTGCACGTTCACCAATAACTCAACGATAAAACACAACAACAACATCAACATTACACCAAGTTTTCGCCCGCAGATGGACTATGTCCGAAACGCGTCGCCATAATTTAAAACATTTATGATTTGTGAAAATCATTATTCAAATACATATATACAATATACATATCTATAATCCAAAAAAAGTTTTTCGAATTTCATTTAAAAGAATTTTTATGGTAAAATTATTTAACACAAATCTTAGACAAAAGAAAAACCAAAATGGTCTTAATAGGAGGACACATAGGCCAAAGCAACATTCGAAAAAATAAGAGAGAAATATAATTGGAAAAATATGAATCAGATGGTAATTGATTTTGTAAAAAGTTGTAAGAACTGTCAGTTAGGTAAAATTGATAGGCATCCTATTAGTTAAACGAGTCGTATAGTTTGGAACAAGTTAGTATGGATCTTACAGGCCCATATCCAGTCTCGAAAAAAGAAAATGTGTATGCTTTGAGTACACAAGACAGTTTGTCAAAATTTGTAAGGTTTGTTCCAAAAAGGTTAAATATGTTGAAACGGTAGCGGAAGCATTTGAGAACGATTGGATTACAATACTAGGTATTCCTAAAATTATATAAACGGATAACGGTACAGAATTTTGTAATGAATTAATGAAGAATAAAGCAAGAATATTTAAAATTAAACATGTAACTACCAGAGTGGCTCATCCACAATCAAATGGATCTGTAAAATGTGGGGGAAAGATTATATCTATAGAAAATAAAGTAAAGGAAAACTTAGCACAATCAAAATTGAAATCTAAAGAGAATTATGATCGCAAAATAAATAAAGCACCATCATAAAGAATAGGTGAAAAAGTATTGGTAAAATATCTTTCAAAATATAAAGCAAGAAAATATAAAGCAAAAAATGGCCCTAGAAAACATATTTCTAGGGCCATTTATCATTACCAAAGTAACAGATACTAATGTCTTTGTAAGAACTAACAGGAAAATTAGAAAACTTTCAAAAAATTTAGTGAAACCATTTATATAAACTTGAAATTAGTAATACTTATTTCTTTTTATAAAAACAGTCTCGTTCTTGTAAAAGGACTTATCATCGAAAGCGTCAATGCTAATGGTGGATTTTACTTTAAAGGGATCGGTATAACGAAAGTCATTGAAGAAAATGTTTCCATAGTTAACAGTTTAGACCTTAAAAATATTGAACTAAGCATTGCCAATATAAATTTACAGCTTAATAATGTTGATAAGGCTTGTTTAGAATACCTTGAGATATGTAAACTGCTTATTAAAAAGGGTCGAAAAAATTAGGAAAAGTTAGTAGATATAGTTTGTTAGGTAAGAGAAAACATAGGTTTCGAAGAGGAATACTTAATATTATAGGTTCAGGATTCAAAGTATTATTCGGGACTATTGATAGCGTAGATGCTAAATATTATGATAAAGTTTTAATGACCACAAAAGAAAACCAAGAGTTTTTGCGAAATGGTTTAAAGGAAGAAGTAAATACTTTTTTTAATATTTTGGAAAATAAAACTATGGAAGTATGGTGAATTCATTGAATACCATTATGCTTCAAACTAATAACTTACAAGAAAGAGAAGCAATGTTATATATAATATATGCATAGTTTATATGATTCAATAACAGAAAGAAGCTAAGAATTAGAAATCGAACTAGATAAGATAATTGATGCAATTCTATTCTTACAAGTAAAAGTAATACACCCATTTATAATGACACCAGAAAAATTGGTTACAGTTTTAAGTAATAGTAAATATGAAGAAAGAATGTTGTATACACCAAGCCTTGAAAGTTACTACAATATTGTAAAATTATTGGAATTTAAAGTTTTTGAAAAGGATAATAAAATTATTGTAATTATATCTTTACCGATACTAACATAAGAATATGAAGAAGCATATGAGACAATCACACTACCAATTATTTCTAATAACTAATTTACTGTACTTGAAACTAACAAGAATATATTATTAATAAGTAAAAATAGAGCAGACTTTGCATTAAAGGATAATTTAAATGATTGTCTTAAACATGAAGATGACGATACTGGAAGTATTTATATATGCAAAGAATTAATTTTAGAAAGTACAATTAAAACTGACATATGCGAACAAAATGTTTTTATGAAAAGGAATTTTCCTTCTTATAAATTGAAAGTACATAATTGAATCCAATGCAGAGTTTTTATATCCATTAAACAACAATAGATACATATTTGTAATAACTGAAGAAACAAAATATAGATGTAAATGTAAAAAAACAAAATGAAGAATTTGGTAAAATTTCTAACATTGGAATTATTCAAATTGAAGAAAATTGTAAATTCAGTGCTCTAGAAACAGATATTACAACTACAAAAAACTTGAATGAAACAGTTTGTAATGATGTTATACATTTGGGAATTGACAATTGTTGTGAAAATATTAAAATTAAAGAAATTACCCCATTAACCAAATTACATAAATTAAAGGGCACTAATTTAAAAAATTTTAAAAATTTATCGATTGAGATAAACAACCAAAATTGCTATGTTTCTAAAATGTTAGAATCTGTTCCTGAAAGAACACAAGGATTTGTAATAGGATTGTCAGGAACAATCATAGCTCTTGCAATTATATACTTTACTGTAAAATGTATGAGAGGAAAAAATAAAATAACATTAGTTAATAAATGCTTTGTCAAGAAGGAAGGAAAACCTTTAGCGGTTACTTTTCTAAGTAACACAGAGACAACACAAGTGACTTGTAATAGACCTAAGAAGTAGAAATATAATTATTAAATATAATTATGATATATAAAGAAAAAGAAATGAAACAAAATCATGTTTAGTATTTAACATTCTTAGTTGTATATATATATTTTTTTTAATCCTACTATCCTTCTAATATTATAAACGTGAAAGTTTGTATGTGTGGATGTATGTTTTTGTCACGCAAAAACTACTGAATGGATTTCAATTAAACTTTCCAATAATATAGCTTATACATCAGAATAACATATAGGCTACAATTTATCCCTAAATTCCCACGGGAACGGGAACGTATACGGGAACTTAGAAACTACAACACCGATTTCAAAAATGTTTCCACTGTTAGAATGCTTCATTATCCCCGAGTAACATAAAAACTAATTCATCCCCATATTCCTACGGTTCCCTATATTCCCACGGGAGCAGGAACGTATACGGAAACTTTGAGACTACAGCACCGATTTCAAAAATTATTTCACCGTTAGAATGCTACACTATCCCCGAGTAACATAAAAACTAATTCATCCCCATATTCCCACGGTTCCCTATATTCCCACGGGAGCAGGAACGTATACGGGAACTTTGACACTACAGCACCGATTTCAAAAATTCTTTCACCGTTAGAATGCTACACTATCCCCGAGTAACATAAAAACTAATTTATTTCCATATTCCTACGGTTCCTTTTATTCCCACGGGAGCAGGAACGTAGGTATACGGGAATTTTGACACTACAACACAACACCAATTTCAAAAATTCTTCCACCGTTAGAATGCTGCACTATCCCCGAGTAACATAAAAACTAATTCATTTTCATATCCCTACGGTTCCCTATATTCCCACGGGAGCAGGAACGTATACGGGAACTTTGACACTACAACAACGATTTCAAAAATTTTTCCACCGTTAGAATGCTACACTATCCCTGTGTAACATTAACTTTAATTCATCCACATATTCCTACGGGAACGGGAGTCCTTACTAATATAATAAGTGTGAAAGGAGCTTTGTCTGTCCGTCATTCTATGTTACCATCTCCCGCCCAAACTAATAAACCGATTTAAATGAAATTTTGTACAATGATTGTTCAGAACCTGAGGAAAGACATAGACTATATATTTTTTCCCTATATTCCCACGGGAGCAGGAACGTATACGGGAACTTTTACACTACAGCACCGATTTCAAAAATTCTTCCACCGTTTGAATGCTCCATAATCCCGGAGTAACATTAACTTTAACTTATCCACATATTCTCACAAAAACGGTCACCATATAGTCCCACGGGAACGGGAGTCTTTACTAATATTGAAAATGCGAATGTAGCTATGTCGGTATATTTTTCGTATATCTCCCGTTCAAACTGCTAAACAGATTTTATTAAATTAGCTACAGAGATGGTCTAGAACATGCGGAAGGATAAAGGCTATATACATATCTATTCTTCTATTCCCACTGGAACGGAAATGGGAATTCAAAAACTACGGTCTCAAAAGTGTTTTTAACAGAGCTACAAGGTGTTGAAATAGGGGTTGAATGTTTTTTTTTTGGAATTACCGCCATTTTTAAGGCTAGAAGTTTTATTTCCTAAAAAGTTAAAAATGCTGCTGAAAGTCACTATTCCAGGCGAACGAAGTCGCGGGCACAGCTAGTATCTATATCTATATCTATATCTATATCTATATCTATATTACTATATAAACGAGCTTTTTTGTTTGCTCGACACAAAATTCCTAAGAAAGAGGTAAACGTTAAACTTACCTGTTTAATTGGCCTGAAAATTATCTGATATGGTAGCCTATAACCATGGTTTGGTTATAGGCTATACTGAAAACCTAAAAAATATCAATTTACTACGAAATATTATAATTTTAAAAATTTTTCGTACTTACCAACCTTTGTTTACATTCGAAATGACGTTTAGAATAATAATAATTTACAGAATTGCAGCCCATACTCTGTTTCCATAGTGGGTTGAACCAAGGTTGACTTTGCCAACTCCATGGAAACAGGAATAATCAGTGAAAAGAAAAATGGGTGCGTTCAAGAAAGTATCTAAGGCGATATATATCCCTTTCGTGACATTTTTTGTTGTTGACTCATTTTGTTTTGCTTTCTGGGTTGTAGTTTGTTGGGTTTTTGTTGGAAATAAAGTACATAGCAGTTTGAAAAAAAAAAATTGTTCACAGAAAATTATGTGGAATGCTATTTTCTTTTGGTTTGTTTTGGTTCCGTTTTTTCAAATGTTTATGATTTGACAGATATCTACTTTTAGTCGTTCGAAAACTCACCTGTGGTCTCAGCCAGCAGCATCACATCTACCGAAAGCCCAACGGAGACCAAAAATTCCATGTCTTCAAATGACATGTCGGTGAAATTCATTTTTAGAGTGGTGTTGAAACTCGGGCATGGATTTGACACTTCACAAGTGGTTTTGTTATGTAGGAGCGATCGAAGATGAAGTAATCGCAATGTAAGAGTTGTGGTGAGTGCACATATAGAGGGGTGAGTAATAATTTTTCAATCAGCGCCGAAATTAAGTGCAATGATAGGTTTCCTTTTGCCATTTGCTAAGGGCCAGTTTTTCAGTGAAGAGTTATCCTATGGTAAGGAGTTAGTTCTGACATAACTCATGATCGTATGGGTTAATTCGAAAATTCTCACCACAGGACAACTCTGCACTGAAAAACTGGC
The DNA here is from genome assembly GCA_914767635.1 of Melanostoma mellinum. Classification (NCBI taxonomy): domain Eukaryota; kingdom Metazoa; phylum Arthropoda; class Insecta; order Diptera; family Syrphidae; genus Melanostoma; species Melanostoma mellinum. The sequence goes on along the minus strand of OU612060.1, from coordinate 71,315,041 downwards.
TCTAAATGACAGATGAGCTAATTTGACATAATTCAGAAAAATGACAATGGCAAATTGCTGAGACTCATGGTGAGCAAACACTGAATGGTGAGTTAAAATTTTTCATTCTGTCTTTCATATTTTTCTATCCTGTGGTGAGAAGTTAACTCTGACATAACTCATGATTGTATGGGTTAATTCGAAAATTCTCACCACAGGACAACTCTGCACTGAAAAACTGGCTCTAAATGACAGATGAGCTAATTTGACATAATTCAGAAAAATGACAATGGCAAATTGCTGAGACTCATGGTGAGCAAACACTGAACGGTGAGTTAAGATTTTTCATTCTGTCTTTCATATTTTTCTATCCTATGGTGAGAAGTTAACTCTGACATAACTCATGATTGTATGGGTTAATTCGAAAATTCTCACCACAGGACAACTCTGCACTGAAAAACTGGCTCTAAATGACAGATGAGCTAATTTGACATAATTCAGAAAAATGGCAATGGCAAATTGCTGAGACTCATGGTGAGCAAACACTGAATGGTGAGTTAAAATTTTTCATTCTGTCTTTCATATTTTTCTATCCTATGGTGAGAAGTTAACTCTGACATAACTCAAGATTGTATGGGTTAATTCGAAAACTCTCACCACAGGACAACTCTGCACTGAAAAACTGGCTCTAAATGACAGATGAGCTAATTTGACATAATTCAGAAAAATGACAATGGCAAATTGCTGAGACTCATGGTGAGCAAACACTGAATGGTGAGTTAAAATTTTTCATTCTGTCTTTCATATTTTTCTATCCTATGGTGAGAAGTTAACTCTGACATTACTCATGATCGTATGGGTTAACTCGAAAATTCTCACCACAGGACAACTCTGCACTGAAAAACTGGCTCTAAATGACAAATGAGCTAATTTGATGTAGTTCAGAAAAATGTCAATTGCAAATTGCTGAGACTCATGTTGAGCAAACACTGAATAGTTAGTTAAAATTTTTCATTCTGTCTTTCATATTTTTCTATCCTATGGTGAGAAGTTAACTCTGACATAACTCATAATTGTATGGGTTAACTCGAAAATTCTCACCACAGGACAACTCTGCACTGAAAAACTGGCTCTAAATGACAGATGAGCTAATTTGACATAATTCAGAAAAATGACAATGGCAAATTGCTGAGACCCATGGTGAGCAAACACTGAATGGTGAGTTAAAATTTTTCATTCTGTCGTTCATATTTTTCTATCCTATGGTGAGAAGTTAGCTCTGACATAACTCATGATTGTATGGGTTAACTCGAAAATTCTCACCACAGGACTACTCTGCACTGAAAAACTGGCTCTAAATGACAGATGAGCTAATTTGACATAATTCAGAAAAATGACAATGGCAAATTGCTGAGACTCATGGACGGTGTTTAGACTGGCGCAAGTCAACCGTGCAATTGTGACATTCCGCCACCCCGTCGTGTTCAGACTGAAACTAATGTGAACGCGATGGATTTATTTTGACGATTATTTTGCCTTCAGATTTGGGAAAAAAAACTCAGAAATTAAACTGAACTGAAAAAATAATTTATTTATTTTCGTATTTTTGCTTCAGAAACATGAAAAAGAGCATTTTTTTTTCAAACAACAGTCTCTTTACTCGAGAAAAAAAAAACACAAGTGTCAAAACAAGGAAATGTCAAAACTCCGCCAAGAAAATTTTAAAATTTTTAAAAACTTCGGCGCAAAATTACGTCTCTTTCTTACAACTAAGTGGGAAAGAGAAAAAACATATATACGTCAATTTCGCGCGGTTCACTTGCGCCTGTCTGAACAGCGTTATGGTGAGCAAACACTGAATGGTGAGTTAAAATTTTTCATTCTGTGTTTCATATTTTTCTATCCTATGGTGAGAAGTTAACTCCGACATAACTCATGATTGTATGGGTTAACTCGAAAATTCTCACCACAGGACAACTCTGTACTAAAAGACTGGCTCTAAATGACAGGTAAAAATGGAACCATACGACTTAAAACGAAACATGATGAAGCTCATTTTTGAGCTGGAACAATCACACATGAACGAATTTCAAAAGAACATCCCCGCATAGAATTTTACAAGAATCCTTTCATTGGGCTCAAAGTTTTGAATTTTATGTAGTTTTTTGAATTTTATGTAGTTAAAAGATGTGTTTCATCCTAGACTTAGCTGAAAACGCTTAAACACAATTTTTTTTTTAAGAACGGGAATCAGGTTCAACAGATTCTTTTTCAAAAAAACAACAGCAGCAGCCAGAACAACCACCGCGGCAACAACAGCAGCCAGAACGGCCACCGCGGCAACAACAGCAGCCAGAACGACCACCACGGCAACAACTGCAAGTAAAGGAACTAATATCTAATTATTCAAAAGAAGATCTTATGGAAATGTCCACATGTTCGTCTATAAATTTCGACGAAAATGAATTTGAAGATTCCCAGGAAGCACTAGAAGAAAAGCCAATGCAAGAAACAAGCGACAAATTAGAGCACGAATCGGATTCGGAGTCGCTCAAAGAATTTTTAACCCTATAATTCGATTCGTGCTCTAATTTGTTGCTTATTGTTTCTTCCATTGGGTTTCCTTCAGACGCTTCCTGGAAATCTTTAAATTCATTTTAATGTTATTTCAATAAATTTTACACAGATAAACCGGATTTTTTTTCTTTGGATACTTCCAGCTTTGTAGGTAAGAAGCCTTGGCAAAAAGGAACCCGGGCAACGCCGGGTATTTTCGGCTAGTATCTTATAAAATCATTGCGAAAGAATATTCCCGTTACAAAACGAAAATTCATTGTTCTAGAAATGCATCACACTCCTGTCAAAAGCAATGAAAACTCTGAATCGTCAGCTAAAACAAGAGTATAAGAGATAATGCTGTGTCAATCGTTCATTTCCAGTGAACGAATCAATCATCAATCGTTCAATGGAAAGATTCGGTCATTTCAATCAATCATTCAATCACTTGAACTGGCCGAGGCGATCGACCGAAACTGAAACAAATAGACGCTTGAGAACGAGGAACGACCGAAATTGAAACCAATCATTTGCAGTGTAGCGTATAGCGTTGTATTTTTTAATTTTTGTTACTCTCTGTTTACGTTTCGTGTCTACCTACATACATATGTACATAGGTGCAGTCGAGCCAACATCGAAACACAAACGTAGGCAAGAACCAATAGTATGGTACTGAGTTGTAGATGGGGGATGGTTTTCTTTTTTAGATGTGCATATGCATATACATACACACATTACATTCATTTTACGTTTTCAGTGAGAATGGCTTTAAAAAATTCGAAGTCGAAATCTTTCAATATCGCTTCAAAACAAGGACTAGAAAAGTTCTAAATCATTCAAATTCTAAAAGCTGAAAATAAAAACTAAACATAAGTATGTATACCTATATGTGCTTTATCTGAAATGAAAAGCATCGCCCACCTACTCAGCAATAGCACCATTCTACGAGCATCAAAGTAGTACTGTAGTACTTGTTTGATTGGTTTCAGTTTCGGTCAATCGTTTCGGGTCTGGTTCAAACGATTGGTTTCAGTCTAGGTCGTTCGTTTGGTTCAAGTGATTGGTGATTGGTTTCAGTCTCGTTCGTTCGTTTCGTTCAAACGATTGGTTTCAATCTCGGTCGGTCTTTTGGTTCAAGTGATTGGTGATTGGTTTCAGTCTCGGTCGTTCATTTCGTTCAAACGATTGGTTTCATTTTCAGACGTTCGGCTCGTACAAATGATTGGTTTCGGTCTCGTCGTTCGTTTCTATCAAATCATTGGTTTCAGTTTCGGTCGTCTTCACCCATCCCATACAAATACAGCATATAATAGTAAAATACCGAGTTTCTTTCAGTGGCGTTCTATGGAAATGATTGAAATGGTGATTGATTGTTTTAGTTTTGTATGATTGCAATCATCAATCATTTCCAGTGAACGGGTCGAAAAGACCGAATCAATCGCGATTGACACAGCACTAATAAGAGAACAGTCTGCAAAAACCCTGGTTGGGAGCATGGACGCTGCGAGTTTGATTGCAATTGCAATGATGCGAGTATCGATGGAGTCAATGCTCCACCAGAAATTGTCCAACTTCCCAACAAAAGCCTATTTTGAAGACACATAATATGTTATATATATATATATACAGGGTGATTCGCATAAGGTGTGACAAAAAGATAGGGTGTGTAGGTTGGACCTAGACAAGCAAAAAATCGTATGGGAGGGGGGGGGGGGTCCATTTTCCCCCGTTTAGGCGGGAGGGGCAATTTAAGAAAAAAATCCCAAAAAATGGGGAAAAAATTATTTAAAAATAACGGTAATACCTACAGAGTCGTGCTATAGCATTTTGAAAAGCCAAAGACTTTTACATTAATTTAAATTTAAAACTAAGTTGTTCAAATAAATAGTTTTTTGTCTTGTATATTTTGAGTTAAAGTGATGTGAATGGGATTGAAGATTTGAAAATAAAAACATCTTATAAAGTGTTCCTTTTCATAACGGTTTTTTTCATTGCAACAACCAAGAGGGTAAACCTCACACACCACACACAACCGCATCCGCCGCCGCCCAACGCCCATACAAATGACTTTAAAAACACCACTTTATATTCAGCTACATACGTGTATTAAAGATAGATCAAGTTTTACAAAAACAACAATGTAAACAAATAAAATTAAGAGATCTATCCGCGATACAAGTATCCATCAGCCAATCAACACCACTATTTTCAGTACTCATTAAATTATTCTTATCAAAAAAATATCCTGATTTCTCTGCTCTAAAGAAGAGAATATAGATAAACAGTAAGGAGTTACAACTGCGCTGTGGTATCACTGCGCCATATGTGTATCATTGCGCAATTGAGTTACAGCTGCGCTAGTGTATCATTGCGCTATTGAGTTACAACTGCGCTAGTGTATCATTGCGCTATAGAGCCAAATGCGCCTCTGTATCAAAGCTGCACCATTGAGTTACAACTGCGCTGTGTGTATCATTACGCTATTGACTCTTCTATAGCGCAAAGACACACAGGCGCAGTTGTAACTCATAACTCAAATGCGCCTTTGTTTCTGTTCTCTTCACGGTGTGGGCTGTGCTATGCTGTAGTATTGTGTGTGAGCTAAGGGATGATTTTTGCCTGTGACTTATGTGTGATGCTGTTGGCTATTGGTTCTAAGTTGGGGCTGGGTATGAAAGCGCTCTACATGAAATTTAATTTGCAATGCTTTTGTGTGGTTGGGTAAATTTTATGTTGTATATCGCATCTGGTTGTTGTCTTGCTATTGAGTTGCAATTGCGCCACTGAGTTATTGGCGCAGGCAAAGTGTATCAGCGCACATAGTGCAGTTAGTGCGTCAACGTATTGCGCTAGCGCAGCGCTGAGTTACCCATGTTTAGAGGGCAACACTCAAGGGAACCGTTACCATCTGTTAGTTTCCTTTGGTTAGAGGTTAAGTTTTTATTTATTTTCTTTTTTGGATTAGGAGAACTGAATGATTTTTTTTCCAGACATGTTAATTAGGTACGTACGTTCAGCAGCCTGCGCAAGATCCCACCCCACCGACGAGCTAGTTTTTCGTGCATTACGCAAGCATGTCTACCCGCGCATAGCTAGTTGAACAACCTGTCACACTACCCAGAGGTACCTGCAGGGACTCCTGTGTTCCTGGGTATCTTTGGGATTGCTGAATATCGCTTTTGGTGTGATTGGGCCAACTTCCGTTACACAGGTGGCGCCCATAACGTTGGGCAAGAAAAAGACTGCCCGATATTTCATATTAGTTCAAACTAGGTAAAATACATTACTAAATTTTCGATGTCCGAAAGATATCTACTCAAGAAACAACTTCTTTTCAGTTGCATTGACTATTTGGTATGAAAACAGCTTTTTCTATCTACAGCGTTAATAATTTGATTTTTGTTTGCTTTGGAAGATCGTCGTCTGACAAGACAGAAAGATTCTATTCCTTGAGAACATATCTCCGATTGTTGCGTCGGAGCTCTCTTCCTTTCAAAACTTCTTAAATTATATAACTAGTAATCGCATTCTTGTCCCATTCACATTTTTCATAATTTTGAGTTCTCCAAATATATAATTCTTTCTAATAACATCTTAAGAATGGAATCCTTGTGATCAGTACAGACTTGTCAGACGACCAAAAGATGAGGTCAATGTAATCATACATTATTTGAAGCGTCGAAGTTTGTGTTGAAAACAATTTTTTTTTTAAAACTGATTCAAGAATGATAGTTAGCTTTAACGACCGAGAAAATCTATGTAGTTTACAATCTTTTTCTTTGTTGCGTTAGAAACGTAGTTAAATCATTCTATTGAGTTAAGTATAAAAGAAAAAAGAAAAAAAAGGAAAGAAAAAAATATAACCTCCACTACACTACACATCACATTATTGCATTTCACTTACCCACACACACACATTTATGATTTATTACTTAAAACAATATATAATTTGGTATATTCTTTTGTTTAGTTGATGAAGTTTTCTTTATAAATTTTACGCATTTTTTTTTTATTTTGCTGGTCTTTTAAAAATTTTAAATATGGCTTCTAATAGGCTAAGAAGTGGCCAAGGTGGCCGCACAAGTAAGAAAAGTAACCCTCCGATTAATATAAATAACTTCGAACTACCAACCGATGACACGGAACCAACAGAACCCCAGGAAATTCCTTTGAACCCTACGGGAGTACTCCAAGTACCTCCGAACCAAAGTCAAAACCAAACTAGTCCTCCAATCATTGAACCAAACAGTGTAAATATTGCTTACGCAAATGATATAGACGGAGCGAGTGGTTCGAACGTAAATCGACAATTCCCTGCAAATACAACATTAACTGAGCACATTCAACAAGTAGTAACTGCTGCTATAGGTGTGGCTAAAACTACTGATTTGATAAACTGGCAACAGGAAATAGAAAGAGAAAGGCAAATAACTTTAGAAAAAGTTGCCAATTAGGCAAGCACTTTCCGCTCCTACTCCTCAGGTAAATACAGAAGAATATGATGTCAATAGATGTCCGCAATCTCAAAGCACAGCCAACAGACTTCTTCCCGGACCGATAATAATTTACCTGAACCACCCGCCGCTATAAGTGAAAGTACTCAGAATTTCATTTCACAACTGAATGCCTTAAACATTAACCAAGATAATGTCTAATGAACGTATACAACTTCTTCACGTAGTAACCCATTTAAAAAGTTTGAATTCCATAAATGGAGTTTAAAATTTGATAATAAGAATATGACTGTCGACGATTTCATCTTTCGTCTTATCAGGTTGAAAGAGTGTTATGGAGCTTCGTGGCAAGATATCTTCCTCAATTTTCACTTGTTTATCGCAGGTTGAGTCGAAGTTTGGTATTGATTATATCTTAAATCAAATCCGTTATTAGATTGACAAAGCCTTCAGTTTACAATAATCGAGCAATAAATATCGAAGCCTAGAATCCGATTCTGAGCTATCAAGAAAAATATTTGACAAGAGACAAGGTCATAGCGAGAGCTTTTGATGACTTTTACAACGCTATAATTCAGATGAATACTTCCCTTCAAAATCCTAAGACTTCTAAGGAAATAATCGATTTAGTTAAACAAAATGTTAAACGCCGCATCGGTGAACTTATGATTACATGCAAAACAAATAGTATACCCGATATGATCTATGTAGTATATAGAAACATAGAAAAGTATGTCCTTCAAAGTGATAGTATGCGAAATAAGCAATTTTCTCAGTCAAACTTTAAAAGACAAGTCAACGAACTCGAATTTGAACAGGATGATCCGCAAGAGTTCGAAATAAACGCACTTAGAAATTCATTTCCCAAACGAGATCAGTCCCATTACGTTTGTTGGAACTGCAGAATTAAAGGTCATTCGTTCGTTAATTGTCCCAGCCCACAAAGAAAACTTTTTTGCTTGTTCGGGAAACCGAGCACAGGGCGAATCGAGGACCGGAGAGTTTTGTACTGTAGAAAAGAACCCGACGAGTTATTAAAGCCTTTATCAGTCATTGATAACCAAACTGCACCTACTTTTACAGATACACCTGACTTACAGAGAATTCCCAGCGTTGAAATTTTACAAGATAGTACAAATAAGAAACATGTGTTAAAAAATCCATTTTTCTTTCAAAATGAAACAGATATTCAAGAGGCTATCGAACGAAGCAATGAGAACGAACTTACGACAAATGATTTAAAGAATCTTGGAAAATCCATAAACATAAAGCCAATTTCAACTAAAACACAACCAAAGTCTCTTCACGAGAGATTGTTAAATTATTATGATATTCGGTGTAGGATTTTCAATTGCAAACCACCAAAACATATACATAATTAGGCTTCGAGAACGCTTTCGAAAGAAGAAAGAAGTTCAAAATCAGATTAAAGTCTCAAGTCTTTTATATTACTGTCTTTGGTAAACAGATGCTTGGCCTTCGTGACAGCGGTGCAAAAGTCAGTTGCTTAGGTTGTGGATGTCAGGATCTTTTGGAAAATGCCAATATTGAATATAGACCGTTGAAATCTAAAATTAGAGCCGCCAGTGGTCAATCACAACCGATTATGGTAGAGATTAAAATCGACATAACATACAAAGGAATCTCAAAGGAGATACCTTTGTATTTAGTTCCTTTATTAAACCAACAGTTATATCTTGTAACGAAGTATTTGAGAACCTCGTTACATGCTTTGCATTTCATCTCTCCAGCACTTATACGACGCCATCTAGTGGATATGAAGTGGGAAAATACATCCCTCAGCAGCGACACCAACCAGGGAATAATTATGTAGTACGGGCACGACATACGGTTTGTGGCTAGGATAAGCCTTTTCCACCTTTATTATTCTACCATGAGGGTAACAAGCTCACCCCACCCAGCCGCTAGTAAAAGGTGAGAAATACATTAGATACCGCAAAATACCGAACTCCCCATGCACAAGCAGTGAGCAACACGACCATCAGCAGAGCTCGATGGTAGGTTTCGGGTATGATATAGCTATGGCGTGTAGCCAAACATAATGGGTAGATGATGAATATAGTGTGTGGTATGGCTATGGCGTATATCCAAATATAATGGTGAGGTACATGTCGACCATAAGAAATATATTAATTACATGGGAGTGGGGATATCCCATTGTTCGGATGGATTCCCATATGATTCCATGGTGAGCTGCGAGTATAAAAAAAGCAGCTTGACACAGGAAAAATCAGTTCGCCGGCACCGGCCAAGAGGTGCAGTTCGCCTAGAAAAGAAGGTATTTCCTAAGTAATAGCCAGCAGGTATTGCAGTAAGTTAAATTAAATAATAAATTTATTAAGTATTGTGCCACCAGGGGCAAAGACTAGTACCTGTGTTTCTTACCTACCGGGGGTTTCGACCGCCCGTGTTTCTTACCTACCGAGGGTTTCGACCTCCCGTGTTTTTTACCTACCAGGGGTTTCGACCACCTGTGTTTCTTACCTACCGGGGGTTTCGACCGCCTGTGTTTCTGCCTGCTAGGGTCTTCAGACGCCTACGCGCTTCGACTTACCTACGGCTACCTATAGGGTGTATGTGCCGCATGGGATCGTGCCACTAAGGCATTAACCACCGTATCCGATAGTCACTAATCCATTTCATTCCTTAGAGCCTACAAGTCCCAGGGTCGACTAGACTAGAGCTGACACCAGACCGGAAGACTAGAAGCCGATTGCGATCCTCGAAGCCGTAACCGAAGCGTACCAGCCTACAAGTTAGCAGCAAAGATAATACCTGACATACCTTTTACACTAAATTGTTAATTATAATATTAAATTTACTAAGTTCGTAATTAAGAGAGAGTAAGAGATAAGGAAACTCTCTTCGAACTATAAACCAAACCGAAAAATAAGTTAAATATGTCCAACTCCGAAGAAAGCTTCGACGTGTTCGATAGCATAGGGGCAATATATTTGCTGAGCAAGCCAGAGTTAGTGACACGCATGAGTCAGCTAGGACTTGACACTGAAGGCACACTGCCTGCGCTACGAGCCCGTTTCAGCGGTTACATTTATGAGGCCAAGCTCCCTAAATCCACACAAGATCTGTGTGCGGATTTAGAGAAGGCCGTAACCGAAAGGGAGTACAAGCAAGTGTCCATACCCGAAAATGAAACCGAACCAAAATCACCGATGCATACCGAAATCTCCTTTCAGGTGCCATCTTCTGTACCACCTCCTACCGTTTCACCTGCCAACGGCGAACCGTCAAGGGACCATACCGCGTCTAATGTCAAGTTCTCCGATGAAGTCGTGGGCCCACGCCCAATCGAACCAGCGCCAACTAGGCCACCTTTCCGACCGACCGGTAGATTCATACTCAGCTACGAGCTATTGCCGCCACCGCTACCGAATTTTAACCGTACCGACCAGATTCAGATGCTATCGCACGCTTACCAGTACGACCGGAGAACTCACTGCTGGAACTGCAAACAGCGGGGTCACACTAGGAGTAACTGCCGAAGACCCTTTCGTCTGTTTTGCTCTCACTGCGGAGAAGATGGACGATTGACGAGGGATTGTAATTTTCATCCACATAGAGTTGCAATCATGTACAGCCAGACCCGTAGACCTAAAAACCGACGTCCCAGGTACAATCGCTTCATGCACAACGCCGCCGCCACCTGTACCAACGCAGCCAAGAGACCCTATACCACTTAACCCGAATGAGTTGTTCATTCGGTGAAGCCCCGTGTATGATTGGAAGGGACGACGTGCCAGACAAGAGGAGCTCAACCCCGCTAAGTATCCCGGATTTCGAATATCAGCTCTAAGACTGCCGTCGTTAGTCAGTCCCAGCAATCAGATGCCTAGGAGGGTTACTTGCTAATGTGCCACCTACTAGCCGCCTACTAATAGTAACACGCAGCCCAAGCCAATCATGATCCAGACTACAGTGAGCGACCTTAAAAGACGAGTATCCCGAGTTCCGTAGATACCGTAGCCAGCCGAACTACCGTCAGGTCCAGAACACCCTCGCCAGTACCAGCCAGAATACTTCCGTGGAGGCCCGTACCAAGCGAGCCACCGCCGCCGCCGCCAATAAGAAGGAAACCACCAGACGAACCCCGACCGTTACCCGTAAACCAGCCACCGTTACCGCTACAACTAGCTCGCCGAACCAAGACCCACCAAGAAGCCAAGTACGACAAATGAAAAAATCACCGACCCCATCACAACCGCACCGAAAACATTTGGATTCAGGACGCCGAACATGACCATGTCAATCGAACAACACCGCACAGATCCACGGTCATGGGATAAGAAGACGGTGGACCCAGAATCTACGCTAGCAGCTGCAAAAGGCAGTCAACCGCCGAACCATGTGCCGCAGCCACGACCAAAGAAGAAGGAAGAGCCGTTCTTGGGAATCGACATCCGACGGCACGACCAGTACCAACCAGGGAGACGTCGCCAGCGCCTTTTCTTTGTCCGAAAGAGTGGCTTAGTGGACTGCCGCATTAAAAGAGAAGAGGCTATCTTAATCCACAGACCGACCGGCCAGAAGCAAAAGATTTATTACCACCCGTAGTATGCAAACAAAAAAAAAAAGGAGGCAAACATTTTTTTTGTTCGTAAGAACAAGAGGAGTTTTTTTGGCTTTTTTTTAGCTATCTAAGAAGAAAAATGAAATTTATTTTTTTTTGCAAATTACCATTGGGTTTATAAAAAAAAGTAATTGGAAAAAAAAATACAATACTTTTTTTTACTACCGTATGAGGATTAGACGAGGAGGTCCTCGTCTCCAAAAGGGGGAGGATATGTAACGAGGCATTTGAGAACCTCGTAACATGCTTTGCATTTCATCTCTCCAGCACTAATACGTCGCCATCTAGTGGATATGAAGTGGGAAAATACATCCCTCAGCAGCGACACCAACCAGGGAAAAATTATGTAGTACGGGCACGACATACGGTTTCTGGCTAGGATAAGCCTTTTCCACCTTTATTATTCTACCATGAGGGTAACAAGCTCACCCCACCCAGTCGCTAGTAAAAGTTGAGAAATACATTAGACACCGCAAAATACCGAACTCCCCATGCACAAGCAGTGAGCAACACGGCCATCAGCAGAGCTCGATGGTAGGTTACGGGTATGATATAGCTATGGCGTGTAGCTAAACATAATGGGTAGATGATGAATATAGTGTGTGGTATGGCTATGGCGTATAGCCAAATATAGTGGTGAGGTACATGTCGACCATAAGAAATATATTAATTACATGGGAGTGGGGATATCCCATTGTTCGAATGGATTTCCATATGATTCCATGGTGAGCTGCGAGTATAAAAGAAGCAGCTCGACACAGGAAAAATCAGTTCGCCGGCACCGGCCAAGAGTAATGCTGTGTCAATCGTTCATTTCCAGTGAACGAATCAATCACCAATCGTTCAATGGGAAGATTCGGTCATTTCAATCAATCATTCAATCACTTGAACTGGCCGAGGCGATCGACCGAAACTGAAACCAATAGACGTTCGAGAACGAGGAACGACCGAAATTGAAACCAATCATTTGTAGTGTAGCGTTGTATTTTTTAATTTTTATTACTCTCTGTTTACGTTTTGTGTCTACCTACATACATATGTACAAAGGTGCAGTCGAGTCAACATCGAAACACAAACGTAGGCAAGAACCAATAGTATGGTACTGAGTTGTAGATGGGGGATTGTTTTCTTTTTTAGATGTGCATATACATACACACATTACATTCATTTTACGTTTTCAGTGAGAATGGCTTTAAAAAATTCGAAGTATAAATCTTTCAATATCGCTTTAAAGCAAGGACTAGAATAGTTTTAAATCTTTCAAATTCTAAAGCTGAAAATATAAAATAAACATAAGTATGTATGTAGATATGTGCTTCATCTGAAATAAAAAGCATCGCCCACCAACTCAGCAATAGCACCATTCTATTAGCATCAAAGTAGACAGAGTACTGTAGTACTTGTTTGATTGGTTTCAGTTTCGGTCAATCGTTTCGGGTCCGGTTCAAACGATTGGTTTCAGTCTAGGTCGTTCATTTGGTTCAAGTGATTGGTGATTGGTTTCAGTCTCAATCGTTCGTTTCGTTCAAACGATTGGTTTCAATCTCAGTCGGTCTTTTTGTTCAAGTGATTGGTGATTGGTTTCAGTCTCGGTCGTTCATTTCGTTCAAACAATTGGTTTCAATCTCGGTCGTTCGTCTATCGTTCAAGTGATTGGTTTCATTTTCAGACGTTCGGCTCGTATAAATGATTGGTTTCGGTCTCGTCGTTCGTTTCTATCAAATCATTGGTTTCAGTTTCGGTCGTCTTCACCCATCTCATACAAATACAGCATATAATAGTAAAATACTGAGTTTCTTTCAGTGGCGTTCTATGGAAATGATTGAAATGGTGATTGATTGTTTTAGTTTTGTATGATTGCAATCATCAATCATTTCCAGTGAGCGGGTCGAAAAGACCGAATCAATCGCGATTGACACAGCTCTAGCCAAGAGGTGCAGTTCGCCTAGAAAAGAAGGTATTTCCTAAGTAATAGCCAGCAGGTATTGGAGTAAGTTAAATTAAATAATAAATTTCTTAAGTATTGTGCCACCAGGGGCAAAGACTAGTACCTGTGTATCCCCCAGAGCTATTGCCTGTTTGATCTTACCTACCAGGGGTTTCGGCCGCCTGTGTTTCTTACCTACCGGGGGTTTCGACCGCCCGTGTTTCTTACCTACCAGGGGTTTCGGCCGCCTGTGTTTCTAACCTACCAGGGGTTTCGGCCGCCTGTGTTTCTTACCTACCAGGGGTTTCGGCCGCCTGTGTTTCTTACCTACCGGGGGTTTCGACCGGCCGTGTTTCTTACCTACCAGGGGTTTCGGCCGCCTGTGTTTCTTACCTACCAGGGGTTTTGACCACCTGTGTTTCTTACCTACTAGGGGTTTCGGCCACCTGTGTTTCTTACCTAACGGGGGTTTCGACCGCCCGTCTTTCTTACCTACCGGGGGTTTCGACCGCCCGTGTTTCTTACCTACCAGGGGTTTCAGCCGCCTGTGTTTCTTACCTACCGGGGGTTTCGACCGTTTGTGTTTCTGCCTGCTAGGGTCTTCAGACGCCTACGCGCTTCGACTTACCTACGGCTACCTATAGGGTGTATGTGCCGCATGCGATCGTGCCACTAAGGCATTAACCACCGTATCCGATAATCACTAATCCATTTCATTCCTTAGAGCCTACAAGTCTCAGGGTCGACTAGACTATAGCTGACACCAGACCGGAAGACTAGAAGCCGATTGCGATCCTCGAAGCCGTAACCAAAGCGTACCAGCCTACAAATTAGCAGCAAAGATAATACCTGACATACCTTTTACACTAAATTGTTAATTATAATATTAAATTTACTAAGTTCGAAATAAAGAGAAAGTTTCTTGACCTTTGTTATGTTTTGGCGTTTTCTTCACTAAAACCTTGGCTAGCCGTGAGCATTACCTCAGCTGGAAAAGTAAAAACACGTCACAATCTGGGGGTTAATTTTTGGAGATTTTTTGAGATTGCACCTCATATAATCTCTGAGATTTCGTACGGATATATTCCGAACTCGGAAGATCCAAACAATCACGAGCTATCGAAGGATCAGTCCAATCAATTAGAGAATGTTATTAACTCATTTCCATCATCTGCCAAGCTTGGGCTTGGGCGAACTACGCTTGAAGAGCACGTAATTGTTACGGGGGATACCAATACTATCAAACAAAAGCACTCTCCGGTATCTCCAGCGGTGCAAAATCTTATGTATGAGGAACTGGATAGGATGCTCGGTCTTGGTGTCATTGAGGAGAGCAACAGTGCTTGGTGCTCTCCGGTTGTTTTGGTGCGAAAACCGGGAAAAATCGCCTTTGCCTTGACTCCCGGAAAGTGAACCAAGTGTCCAAAGACGACGCCTATCCATTTGCTCATATGGAATGGTTGCTAAGTCGTCTCCCAGATACGCACTTTATATCAAGCATGGATATGAAAGACGCCTTTTGGCAAATCCCGTTGGAGAGATCGTCACGAGAAAAGACTGCATGTGCTGTGCCTGGTAGACCTTTGTATCAGTATACAGTGATGCCGTCGTCCCGCACAGGTTAAGAGAGAATGTTTTCGTTTATTTGGACGACCTCTTGATAATTTCGGGAACCTTTGAAGAACACCTTAATATTCTTCGTGAGCTAGCATCACTTCTTAGTTCAGCAGGACTTACAATAAGTCTTGCTAAGTCGAAATTTTGTTTTAAAGAATTAAAGTATTTAGGTTTCATAGTAGGAGGAGGATGCTTTAAAACAGATCCTGACAAAGTTCCAGCCATTAAGGAATTTCCAGTTCCGAAAACACCGACACAAGTACGAAGGTTTCTAGGATTATCAGGATGGTACAGGCGCTTTGTAAAAGATTATTCATCCAATGCAACACCCATAACCGATACCTTGAAAAAGGGAAGATCTTTTGTATTTGGTCCAGGGGCAATTGCGGCATTCGAGGAACTGAAAACTGCTTTAACTACAGCTCCCATACTAGTTAACCCAAATTTCAAAAAGCCTTTTGTTATTTTATGCGATGCATCTACATCAGGAATAGGTTCGGTCTTATGCCAAAAAGATGAAGAGGGCGTTGAGAGGCCTGTCTATTATTTCTCGCATAAACTAAACGCGGCTCAACGCAACTATAGCGTCACTGAGTTGGAGTGCTTGACAGCGGTCATGGGAGTTGTAAAGTTTCGGTCTTATGTGGAAGGCCAAGAATTTAAGATAGTGACAGACCATGCGAGCTTGAAGTGGCTCATGTCTCAGAAGGATCTAAGTGGACGGGGTTAGCTCGTTGGAGTCCCCGACTTCAACGATATTCTTTTGAGATAGAGCACCGGAAGGGCACGCAAAATGTCGTACCAGACGCTCTTTCTAGAGTGTATGCGGTTGATGGAATCGTGCCTGGTTCGACACATAACGCGAACCTTACGGATGTTGTACAGAAGTGTACTGAATGCAACATAAATAAATATAAAATAAACAGATCAAATAAATACAGTCCACAAAATACTATGTCAAATTAGATTGTAAACAAAAACATAGAATCTATATACTAAAATTAATGAGGTTACTTTACACAAAGTCATATGACTAATTACTTGTTACAAAATCGAAATACAAAGAAAAGGGGTTAAAAGGTGAATTTTAGTGTTTTAATTCTTTAGAAAATCTTTCTTACGGAAAATTTCAGAATTTTTACTTTTCAAACATAGACAATTACATTTGGTCCTTCGAGCCGTTTTTACGAACAATAACATTTAAAAACATTAAAAGTGTGTGCAAATAAAGTGTGTGCGCGAGAACAATATCCAATTTACGATTGATTTATATACATATATACTATAGTGCGAAAATTTTTTGAAAAATCGTGTTTTTTTTTTAATTATTAGCTTCGCGTATCTTATAATAGACTCAAATCGCGATTAAAACATTTTTGTTTAAAGCTAAAACTTATTCTACGAATAAGCAAAACCGGCAGAGACTCTGGTGAACATCTTTACATATATAGACGGCAGCAGAACCAGAAAAGGCAGTAAGTTTTACTTGTTCCGTGTTGTAAACTTGTCAAATATCTACATTTTATAACTATAAAATAAAGAAAAATATAATATATAAAATAAAGAAAAAATAATTAAACATGGCTCAAAATGAGAATTTTAAGTACGGGGAGCTGCAAAAAATGCTGCTTAATAAAATCATTAAAGATCTTACGAACTATAAAAAGTCGCCGAAGGACAGAAAGGTGACATCATATGCTTCAAGTCGTCTGTCGATGCTGGAGGAGGATATGGCGTCTGCAAAGTTGTATCATGAAGCAATTTTCGGTGCTGGGATGCTAGAATAAGACCTGCAAAAGGAAGAGTTAATGGTGGTGTACGAGCAGATTAATGAGCTTTATTTCGAATACCGTGCCGAGTTGGTGGATACCTTGGAGAAGTGTTCTATGGCGAAGGCAGCACAAGTTAATACGGGTGCTCCGAACCCTGATACTGCCGCTGTTGCTGCAACGTCACATTCTGGTATTCGGCTTCCAAGAATAGATCTGCCTAAGTTCGATGGTTCGTACACCACCTGGAGAGCTTTCCAGGATAAATTTCATGTTCTGGTGCATCAAAATAAATCGATAGACGATATCGATAAGCTGCATTTCCTACAATCTTGTTTGGTAGGTGATGCAGAACGTTTTTTGCAAAACCTTTCGGTGGAAGCAGCGTCTTTCGACAAAGCTTGGGAGCTGTTAAAGGACAGGTATGACCATAAGCGCACTCTGGTCCACATACAAATGCAGAATTTGTTTGGTCAGCCGTCCTTGAGTCGCGAAACTGCTTCGGGTCTTCGTGACTTGTTGTACACCACCCGTGAATGTGTTCTTGCGCTGGAGAACATGGATGTGCCAGTTTCTGAATGGGATACGGTGTTGATTTGGTTCTTACTCCAGAAACTTCCCAGTGCGTGCCAAAAACTGTGGGAAGAAAAGTTAGGTAATCGGAAAGACTTACCGAGTTTTAAGGAGTTCACCAAATTTTTGGAGACGAGGTTCCGGACACTTGAGGTTGTAGGTCAGCAGGAGCTTGGTGCAACATCTAGAAACAAAGAAGAGCCAACCGCCAACAAAGGGCCACGCGTTCCAGCCAGCAATCCGAAGGTGTACCACAGTAAACAGGTCAATAAGCAACCGTTCAAACCAGCGAGGACGAGTTTCGTTGAGCATCCAGTGAGGACGAATTCCGGCGAGTAGCTCGCATGTAAGTTGTGCAACCAAGGCAAACACACGTTGCGAAAGTGCCAGCGCTTCCTGAACATGGACAACATGGAGCGTAAAGATGCTGTTCGCAGGTTGAAGGTTTGTGAGAATTGCTTGTCCTACGGGCACTTTCTCCGTGACTGCCAGAGTGTGAGTTCGTGCTATTTCTGCCAACAAAGGCATAACTCGTTGCTGCATTACAATGCACAAAATGGCATCTCACAACCGCGACAACAACAATAACCTTCAACGAGTTCGCAGGCGAGGAACATGGCATCCAGAAGATTTCAGGCTCCTCTGAACAGAAATGCGTCGGAGTTCCAGCCAACGGGAGAACCACAGCAGCTCCAATCAAATGGACAAACTTTTAATTACCACGCGTCGCATGGTGATGGTCATCACCAGGTGCTTCTAGCAACGGCAGTAGTAAGGGCACGAGCAGCAGACGGGCGATTGCACCTCCTACGAGCGTTGATCGACACAGGCTCAGAAACGTCGTTCATCACCGAAACTGCCGCACTACGGTTGATGCTAGAAAAGCGGCGCACCTTTGCCGAAGTATCTGGGTTAGAGTTGGTCAGCAGTGGCACTACACAGCACTCCGTCGAAGTGCGCTTCGCTTTCCGCCACTCGACGTTTGAGACGGCCGTCCAGGCTTTGGTTTTCAAGTCACTGACTGGCCTTCTCCCGGCCCAACGAGTGATAGACGGCAAATGGCACCACCTCAAAAGTCTTTCGTTAGCAGATCCCCATCTCTACGAACCTGCACCCATCGATTTACTGCTGGGAAGTGATGTTTGTGCGCAAATCCTTTTGCCGGACGTAAGGCGACCTGAGGGTGGTATCGGTCCCATAGCACAAAACACCGAGCTTGGATGGATAGTTTTGGGCAAGGTCGCAGTAGAAGATCCCCAACGAGTTCGAAGCTTCGTGCAGATTGCAGACCTGAACTATCAACTGGAGAAGTTTTGGGAGATCGAGGAAACCCCGTTTCATAACCTGAAAACAAAAGAAAACATCGCTTGTGACGACCATTTTGAATGATATACAAAACGCTTACCTGATGGGCGATATGAGGTGAAGCTGCCTTTCAGAGAGGACGGCGTTCCTGCGATGGGATCGAGTCGACAAAGCGCCTTCCGGCGTTTTCTTCATCTTGAAAAACGGCTGGATGCAGATCCAAAACTTCGTGCAGAGTACACGAAATGTATACGGGAGTATGAAGAACTCCACCATATGGAAGAGATTAATGCGAATGATGCAGTTTTGCAGACTTCATTCCACTATTTCTAACCGCATCATGCGGTGTTTAAGGAAGCTAGCTCCACTACGAAGCTGAGAGTAGTGTTTGACGCAGCGGCGAAGGCTTCGGATGGGAAATCCCTCAACGACCGTCTTCTTGTGGGTCCAAAGTTGCAGTCGAGTATCATAGATCTTGTACTAAAATGGCGGGCTCATCGTGTCACATTCACGGCCGACATTGAGAAAATGTATCGGCAAATTTTGGTTAGTTTCCCAGACCGATACTACCAGCAGATAATGTGAAGAGAGCAGAAGGTTTCGCCACTACGAATCTTCAAAATGAATACGGTCACTTTCAGGACAGCCAGTGCACCATATCTTGCTATCAAGATGTTGCACTTTTTTCCCGACGAACCGAATCCAAACGAATCAAAAACGAATCCACAACTTGGATTATATTAAACAAATACTTTAATTAATCGTACGTATGATTAATTAGTGATCTTAAGACGAGTGTTTAACAAATATGCACACATGTGCCGCGGCGATGTTGATCGGATTTTAATTTTATGATGAACTGTCAAATGACAGCTGGGTGGATTTCGATGGGAAAAGAATGCAACAGGTAGCAAATGCTGCCAATGCCAGCTGCTCAGCAAGGGGTGGTCCGTAGGTAGTTTTATAGGTAAATACTGAGAAATTAAAGGTAAATAAAAATAATTTAAAGAAATGAATAATATTCAATCAAAACACAAGCAGGGTGCTTCACAAAATAAAGGGCGCCAGGAAATTTTTGCTTGGAATTTCCAAACCAACTTCAACGCTGAAAATGGTCTTCAAATAGAATTAAAAGAACGATTTTCCAAAAGGAATAAAAGTATATTTTGCTCAGGAAACCTTTACAAGTATAGGTTTAAAACCTGAAATCTTTTCGTAAACAATTGGGAGTGTACAAAGTATGTAAAATCTGGCAAAGAGCCAGTCAATTATTTAAATTGAATGAATTTAAGTACGAAGATGGGGTTTTACCCAGATTAAAATTCAAAACAACGACTTATGTGCACAATACACCCGCAAACAAACGACTCTTTGGGAATTTTCCCGAACAGACAACAAGGTCAAAGAAAGGTCGCGCGTCCTGCAATTTTAGGATTAATTACGAAAGGCGAAGGGTTACCGAAACCACAATATGACTCAATAATCAAAGCCAAAACAAACGTATAATTAACACTTTTTCTACTTTTATAAAATTGAAACACTAAGGTATAAAAATACTTAGCTTTCTTTTGACGAATCCTGCCTGAGTTCTCTTGCCCGTACTGGCACTAACTCCTCCGAATTCCTGCCTGCATGGAGCTTTCCTGCACAGACTTAATACACTGTTTAGTTTGGCCTTCCTGCCAATCAAACACTATAACAATTTAAACTTGCACTACTTGCAAAAATCAAATACTCGATTATAAAATCTCCGACACTTTTTCAATTTTCTAAAACTCTTTGGCACAGTGTCCTTTTTAGAGGTCTTTTTTTGGTCTTTTAGAAGTGCCATCTTCTTGGCGGTCTCTTCGTTCATCGGCGCATTCAGCAAATTCCACTCACTTCAACCAATCAGAGTCGTGGAGGTTCGTCACGGGGTATCTGCAATACTCTCAGCAAATTCGCTGGAGTCTGCGCCGTAGGCGAAACGCATCCATCGCTCTCTTCTAAACAATTTCGTTGTGAATCTCTTGGTCGTTAGAGATTCGCAACAACTTGCCTGAATGAACGAATCCAGACCTGTTCCATTTCAATCCATTCCAGAATAGAAAATTGAAAAACTACTATTTTTAACAAATTTCCTCGGCCCAACCGACCCAAGTTACACTGTGCAAGAAAACTATTTAAGCTAGGATTCAGTTAACGAGGATTCGTCATTTTTCGCGAAAACTACTAAACTACTTCGGTGAACCTTCGCGCAGATTTGGGGGAATGGGGATAATTCTGTAAAGAGTCATTTCTTTTTAAGGTACAGCACTTTAGGTTGGGCACTCGGCCTTTACGGTGGGCACTCAGCCATTACGTTGGGCTCTTGGCCGTTTATATTGAAAAAGGCTTCAAATTCTGATGATGATGACGTTAACGTAAACGATGACTGATAACTAGACAATGCGTTAGAGACGGGTAGCCATATCTCTACCTTTAGAACACATAGTAGGTTGTTAGTAACCTGCTGCTGCTGCTGCTGTTGTGATGGATTTTCTCCAGAACCTTCCTGGTTCTTATCATCGCCGCTGCTTGAGTCTCCAGCCGTCCACTGGCTCAATGAAGGGGAACCTATTTGGGTTGCTTTTCCAAAATGCTTTGAAGTACACCACTAGCTGATGGACTAGGGTTGGTTTGTACTCTGCCAGCACTTTGAAGCCACATAAGAAGGAGGGGGTGAAAATGGGAAAAGGAAGAGATATAAAGGTATAACTTGTTGTGGTAAAATATACCGCAACAAAGATTTTGAAGAGAGTTGCTGAGTACGAAAGTGGAAATTTTCCGGAGGGGGCGAAGGTTGTCCGTGAGGACATGTACGTTGACGACCTCATCAGTGGTGCGGACTCCGTTGAAGAAGCACGCCTAAAACGCGACGAAGCAAGGCAACTTTTGGCCTCTGCAGGCTTCCACCTACGAAAATGGACGAGCAACGTAGAGGAGCTCGTGGATGATGTTCCGGTCCAAGACCGTGAGCTCAATTTTGAACTGCCGTTCAATACGTTGGAGCATGTCAAGACGCTCGGCATAAAATGGTTTCCTGTTGATGATTATTTCTCGTACCAGAACCTGCAGCCATCAAAGGAAGCAACAACAAAAAGGGTTATGTTATCGACGATTGCCAAATTGTTCGACCCACTTGGCTGGATATCACCGTGCATCATCACGGCAAAACTTATGATGCAGAGACTCTGGGAAATCGGCTGTGATTGGGATGATCCAATTCCACCAGCGTTAAGGAAAGACTGGGAAACTTTTCATCGAGAACTTCCTCAGATCGAACAGCTTCGAATTCCACGGTGGACCCAGATGTGTTAAAACAACAAGGCGATAGAGTTGCACGGTTTCTGTGATGCGTCGATGAAGGCTTTCGGAGCAGCGGTGTACGATCGAGTCTTGGATAGCGACGACAACATCCATGTCAACCTGCTTTTGTCGAAGACGAAAGTAGCACCAAATCAGCGGACGATTACTCTTCCCCGTTTGGAACTTTGTGGTGCTGTAGTTTTGGCGCAATTGATGCAGTACACCAATGAAGTTTTGGCCACCCCGATGTCGAAACGTATGCCTGAACGGATTCAACGATTGCGCTCGCCTGGATAAAGGCCACTCCCGCTAGATGGACAACGTTCGTGTCCAACCGAGTGTCAGAGATCCAGCGGCAAGTGGGGATCGATTGCTGGGGACATGTGCAACGCATCATAACCCAGCCGATCTGGCGTTCAGAGGTGTTTTTCCTTCGGAACTGAAGTCACTGGAGCCATGGTGGGATGGTCCAGCATTCTTACGTCATCAATGGGTCTTCGATGCTCCACATCAACCTGTTGATAATGAAACGGAAGAGGAGCAGCGTACTGTGAAGGTACTAAGCGTTCGGGTCAACCACAGCGACAGTATATTGCAAACCATATATGACTGTTCGAGTCTTCTCAAGCTCGTTCGAGTCGTCGCTACCTGTCTTCGTTTTGTTGCTAAGTGTCGTCCTAAACCGGGAGCTAATGTGGGTCCACTTACTCCAAGTGAGCTAGAAGCAGCGCGCATTGTCGTCGTCAAGACAGCGCAGAAGGAGATGTTCAAGACGGAAATACAACAAATAGCGGATACATCCAAGATTCCCAAATCCCTTAGTGCGTTAAACGCATTCCTTGATGCAAATGGGATCTTAAGAGTTGGAGCGCGCTTAGAGAATTCTCTCCTCGCTTATGAGGCGCAACACCCCATATTGTTGCAGAACAACCACCACTTTACAAGTCTGGTTGTTAGAGATGCCCATAAAAACACTCTGCATGGTGGCATCCAGATCAGTTATATCAGCCAACGATACTGGATTGGACATATAAGAAGGAGTGTAAAGTATCAACTCCACAGGTGACCTTTTTGCTACCGGCAAAAGGCATCGGAAGTGCAACAACTGATGGGAAATTTACCTGCCGCTCGAGTTCAGATGTCTCGACCTTTCAGCCATACCGGTGTCGTTTATGCTGGTCCCATCGAGATCAAAAGCTGGAAAGCACGCGGAGCTAAGATACTGAAAGGATACTTTGCAGTGTTCATCTGTTTAGCAACAAAGGCCATTCACTTGGAAGTCGTGTCAGATTTGACAACCCAAGCGTTTTTGGCAGCATTTTATCGTTTCACTGCAAGAAGAGGAAGCTGTCAACAAGTTTACAGCGACTGTGGAACCAACTTCGTCGGTGCTAACAACGAATTAGCAAAAATGTTAAAGGAAGCCACGCATGACTGGAAGGAGATAGCCGAAAAGCTTGCAAATCGCGGTACTCATTGGCATTTTATTCCCCCAGCTTCTCCACACTTTGGTGGTTTATGGGAAGCAGGTGTGAAGTCTGTCAAACACCACTTAAAAAGAGTTGTCGGAACTGAAAGGCTCACGTTTGAGGAGCTCGCAACGCTTCTAACACAAATAGAAGCGTGTTTGAATTCGAGGCCCTTATGCCTTCTATCCGATAGCTTTGACGATTTGGATGCGCTAACCCCTGAGCATTTTGTAGTCGGCGAGTCACTACATTCCATACCACATGGCGAACTCAACAACAACGTTACACATCTCGACCGATGGAAACGAGTTCAAGCACTGGCGGAAGGGTTCTGGAAAAGATGGAATTCAGAGTATCTTGCATGGCTCCGACATCGACCAAAATGGACGCAAGTCAAGGAGGTTCCCAGACTAGGAGACTTAGTTCTGCTCAAGGATGAGCGACTACCACCAACCTACTGGAATCTCGGCCGAATTGAAGGAACACATGCAGGATCAGACGGTCTTGTACGCGTCGTCACCGTCAAAAGGCAGAGTGGAACACTAAAGCGGCCAATCGCAAAAATTTGTCGTCTGCCTTGCAACGATCACAAGGAACATACTGCCATCGTTTAATAAAAACATCTATCGTGAAGATTTACAAACAAAACCATTAATACACTGCCCCTGGAATTATTACGATTCAACACCTGCTGAATTAAATATCTTTTTCGAAGATTTACCTGGAAATCTCCAAAATACTTTGCTCCTGGATTCAGCCAACGAATCAACACCAATCTGGTCTGAATCATACTTACATCTTCCTCGAAGATTAATCGAAACTTTAAACAACGCCCTTGGATTCAACAAAAGAATCAACACCAACCTTGTCTGATGGTGCCTACATCTTCTTCGAAGATATTCAAAAACCCCAAACTTTATACAACGCCCCTGGATTTTTATATGAATCATACATCTTCCTCGAAGATTATTAAAAAAAAACCTAATACATCGCCCCTGGATTCTACCGAATCAACAACAGTGTTACGGTAAAATTTCCCTGAACAAAAACTACTCTTGCTGTTGCTTTATTTTCATTCTTCTTATCCTCTCTTTTCCACTTAACCTTCCCATCCTTTTTTTGACCCCACCATTATTCCGTTGTTTGCTCTTAGCAGTGTGAATGTTACATCGCTTTGAGCAAATAACAAAAGCAGGTAGCCCTAATCAGCGGATGAGCTGAGGTATTGATTAGTATGTCGAGCTAGAAGGACTCTGGAGAGTCACATACAAACCTATAACACAAAAGCGTCAACATAAAATACACCATACACACACCAAAAATTCACTTTACACAACATCACACAGAATACACATCATACATGATCTAATGAGCTCATAATTGCGAAGGACAAAACATCATCTTTTGAAACAACGTAAAGTAGTATGGCGTTAAGCCCACCCTAAATTATCTAGGGCAAGGTATAAAAAGGTTGGAACGATAAGTGTTCGTCCCCTCATCCTTAAATCTGCAAAAGGGTCCACCAGAGTCAGGTTAGGGTCCGCGATATAAAAGATTTCCTCCTCCTATAGGTTTCCTCAAAAGAATTTGTTATTCAGGAAAAAAAATAGTAAATTGATCTTTAGTCTTCTTAGATTCACTTTTCACGCTTAGTAGAGTAACTGAGAAAATGCTCAGATTCAACTTGTTTTCAATTTATAGTCAATTTCGATGTTTTCTCAAAATGGTTTTGATATAGGGTTTTAGGTGCTCTGGACTCACCCATCAAGTTTGGCAAGTGTTGGATGACACCAACCACTTGTCGAACATTCGAACTTGGTGATTGGCAAGAGAACGGCAAGTTTTGGACGACACCAACAACTTGTCGAACTCTATGAATGTGTGTGTACACTTTTGTTGGTATTCGACAGCGATGTCTCAGCACGCCAACGGTGGCTGATGTCGAGACACTGAATCCACAAAAGTGATTGGATGAACGTATGAATGTATGCGTGCATGAGAGCGGGGTTGAGACCAGGCAAGAAGCTAGGCTTGAAGTGGGAGACACTTCTCGGCTAGCTGACAAGCGAATTAGAGGTTTTTTTTGATATTGAGTGAGAAAAATCTGAAAGTGGAAAAAAAAGTTGAAAACAAGTTTTTTTTATTCTTTGAGTTTTTTAGCAAGTTTTTTTAACAAGTTCTTTTATATAGTTTTTTAAACAGTTTTCTGTGTGGACCTTTTTTTTTAACAACGAATTTACCAGAAGATTGTCTGGCACGCGCCCCTATTAATTTCAACCCCATTTTGGAGTTTTTCGGGACCGAATTTTAACGGTCCAACCTTTCGTACCTTCGTTCTTTGTTCTTGAAAGACATTTGAAGGTCTTTTTAACTTTTATATACATATATACTGTCTCTATTAATTTCTATTTACTTCTTTTAATCCTGTAAAAACAACTTTTTTTAAAAGATTTGGGTTTTTAATCCTGGTTACCAAGGTTTTCCCAACAATAAAATCATTAAACAAATCTTTCTTTCTTTCTTTTCATTTCATTTCCCTTCTTATTTAATATTTTTCAGTCAAGGTTTGGAAATTCCTTCCTCTTAAAAATTTCCTGGCGCCCATTAAAATCTAGGACACCCTGTCCTGATTTATCAATAAAAATAATTCCATCATACTTTTTTAATCATATACCTTTTTTTTACCACGCACACTTTTTTATACGCGATCATTTTTTAGCTACTGTGAACCCAGCCCAGCTGAGTAGCCGTGGAGTAGCCGCATATCATTTTTTATTGCAGCTTATTGCACTTTTTTTTTTGCTTACCCCTACGAGTTTGACAGTTGTCATTCTCGATTTCATTTTTCGCGGCACCGGTTGTGCTTTTTTATTTACTTCGATTAATTTATTTTATTTTGCAAATTATTTGGATTCGTATATCCATAAGTACCGCGGTTTATTAGTTTCGCATCATCCTAAATAATAGTTTAACTTAATAGGAAAAAAAAGTGTAATAAATTGGCGTCCACAACTTGGGGCGATTCGTGTTATTTTTACATATACGTTTGTACATTCATACATAAGTATGCATATTTTGGCTTCAGGGAAGTGAAGTGCATATTCTTTAGTTTATTTTTTTTTATATATTTTCTCCTGTGTCAAAGATCGTTTACTTTTTGATTTCTTTTCCCTAGGTGAAGTGTGTTGCAAATATCTAAATAGTTAGATAATACAGTGGTTGACGGCGAAATCCCATCTGAACATTCCTTGGGCAACGGGGCAAACCCAATATCGTTGTGGTATTAAATTGGTCTGTATTCAACAGAACCAAAGCCAAGTAAGGTTTTTATTTTTCTTACTCTCTTTTGTTGTTTTAAAGTGCATTTAAAGGAAAAAATTAGATACATATTTACGTAGGGTGGTTTGCATTGCCACAGTGAATTGCATACAATAGGCGATAATATTAAATGCACCTGTATTGGTTGTCAATTGAAATAAAATTTTTTTTGTTCGACGTTGTCTTTTTACTAGCGTTTATAATCGTTTTACAATTGAATTCATATACGCGTATTCACATTATATACATACATACACATATTTTATTTTGATTTTTTTTTTTCTGTTTTTATATTTTTTTCACATCCTCCGATTGAGGTGAGCTGATTTTTTTTTTCAACTTAGGATTAAATAGTTGAGTTTTCCTTAGAATTTGATTCTTTGAAGTTGGATTTTTGAATCGTTGTTTATATCGTTGATGAAACATCAGTTTGTGAGATTGATTTGCTGTTCTGTATTTTGAGATTAGTTTTTTTTGTATTCGACCACAAGTCGGGAAGTCTTATTTAGATTTTAAACTGCTGTCATTGTTTTTGTTGAGTTTTTTTTTTAACATTTCTTTCTTAGTATTGTTTTAGTATTGTATTATGGATATTAATAGGTTAGCTCAGGACGAATTGGCATATGAAATGCAATGTAGGGGCCTGGATGTAGGAACGGTTGATGAGATGAGGAAGTCTCTAAGAGGTGCTAGGTTGTTAGAGAGAAGAGGTTCTTTGAGTGCTCTCATGAAGTATCCTTTCACTTTTGAAGAGGATGTTAAAGCGGTTGAGGGAAAATTGGTAGAGATTTTGAAACTTTTGGAGAACCCGCCAATTGCGCGGAAGTCAAAAGAATATGCTAAGGTAGTAGCCAAAGTAGAATGGTCGTTAGGTAGATTAGATAGGTCGCAACCTGATGAGGGAGAGGAAGAAAAACAGAGGTTAGGTTTGAAAAATAAATTAGTTATGGCTTTAGCAGATTTAGAGGAGGAAGTTGAAGTAGGAATAGTGGATGAAGCTCAGCGTTCGGTAGATACTCCCAACGCTAATGCAGGGATAGATATAGGGCTAGGATTAGGAACATCAACAACAGTAGCAGCATCAACATCGTCGGGATCAACAACAACATCAACAGCAGCAGTATCAACAGCAACAGTACAATCAGTAGCAGTACAGTCAGTAGAAGTACCATCAGTCTTTGTAGGAGAGAGTAGGGCCACAGAGAACAACGTAGTAGAGCAGGTTTTCGTTGGTAGGGAAAAATTTGAAAATATTTCCAAGTGGGATGTTAAGTTTACTGGAGAGCGTTGTGGTGCTTCAGTAAACGCATTCCTAGAAAGAGTAGAGGAGCTAAGACAAGCTAGGGGGGTTTCAGAAACCAAACTTTTTAGGGCAGCCGTTGAACTTTTCACAGGGAAAGCATTGATGTGGTATAGGGCGGTGAGAGTAACCATCAATTCATGGCAAGAACTAGTCAGGGAACTGAAACTAAAATTCTTGCCTCCGAATTATGATGACTTGTTGCTCGATGAGATTAGGCGTCGCACGCAAGGCAAAGATGAGACCATCGGAGTCTACGTGGCGACAATGTTGAATATGTTCGGAAGGCTTTCTGAACCTATTTCGGAGGGTAGAAGGTCAAGTATGATTCAAAAGAATCTTACTCCCTTTTACCAAACACAGCTTGGTTTGGCTATACCTGGTTGTGTCTCTGATTTAGTTAGCTTAGGGCGCAGTCTTGAAACTGTTAGGGCTAATGTAGAGTCGTATGTTCCACCACCAAATGTTAAAAACCGAAACCTACTAGAGCCGGATCTGGCCTATGTGGGTGTTGATACCCCCGATGTTCTGGTTGTTTCCGATAATAACCGAACAAGTCGCGAAGTTGCTGTGCGTACGGCTCCATCAACGGATGGTAGACCTGAACGCAGGTGTTTTAATTGCAATGGGTTGGGCCATTTTGCAAACAAGTGTTCTGCTCCTAGGCGTTGCTTTGGTTGTGGTAAGCAGGGAGTTGCTCGAAGCAACTGCCCTAGTTGTTCGGGAAACGTGAGACGCGCTCTTGGGTCAGTAGGACGAGAGCGTCGTTGAAGCAGGTTAGGTCGCCTACTGGCGATCAGTCGGCGGAAGTGCATGTAGGTTTTGCACTTGAACACAAAGGTAGTGATAGAAGACCGTATCTTGGTGTTAGGGTTTATGGAGTTAGATTGTTAGGTTTATTAGATTCAGGTGCTTCACGCACAATTATATGTAGGGATGGGTGGGATATTTTAGCAGGGTTAGGGATTAAGTTAGGGAAAAACAAAATTGGTAGGGTTACATTAGCTGATGGAAAAGGAGTTGAAGTTATAGGAGTAGTATCGCTTCCTCTTACTATTGAGGGGAAAGTGGTACTTATAGAGTGTCTCGTCATTCCCAGTATCCCTCACATGCTGATTTTAGGAGCAGATTTTTGGGCTCTGTCGGGCATTGTTCCGGATTTAAAATCAGGGGAGTGGGACTTTTCGGCGCAAGATGCTTTGGCGTCAGTATCGGACGCAATACATCTGTCGGATCTAGACGAGACACAGAAGTTAGAGTTAGGTAGATTTTTAGATAGGGTTTTTAGCGAAATGCCAGAGGGATTAGGGTGCACACGAATGGTGGAGCACAAAATTAGGACCCAGTCAGAACCTATAAAACAGCGGTATTATCCGGTTTCTCCAGCCATCCAGAAGTTCATTGATAAGGAGTTAGATGAGATGTTACGGGATGGGGTCATCGAAAAGTCTAACAGTCCTTGGGCTTCTCCCATCGTGATGGTGAAAAAGAAGGATAATACTTATAGGTTCTGCATTGATTATAGGAAACTCAATGGAGTTACAGATAGGGACGCTTATCCCCTCCCATATATTTCAGCAATTTTAGATAGGCTTAGTAATGCAAAGTTTCTTTCATCCTTGGACATTAAGTCTGCATATTGGCAAATTCCTATGGAGGAGGAATCAGGAAATATACGGCTTTTACAGTCCCTGGTCGCGGTCTCTTCCAATTCCTGCGAATGCCATTCGGGTTGCACAACGCACCTGCGACCTGGCAGAGATTCATCGATAATGTCCTTGGTCCAGAGTTAGAACCTTTTGTATTCGTCTATCTCGATGATATTATCATCGTGACAGACAGTTTTGAAAAACATGTAGAAATTTTAGGTGAGGTTTTTAAAAGATTGATTCAGGCAGGTTTAAAAGTAGGTAGAGAAAAATGCAATTTTTGTAGGCCATCTTTAAAATTCCTGGGCTATGTTGTGGACCGCAACGGTTTACATATGGACCCAGAAAAAGTAGAGAGCATGTTAGGAATCCCTGCACCGAAAACGGTAAAAGAAGTTAGGTCATTTTTTATAGGGACAGTTTCTTGGTATAGGAGGTTTTTACCAAATTTCGCTAGTTTGGTAAAACCATTAACAGATTTTTTAAAGAAGAGTAGGAAGTTTGTATGGACCGAAGAGTGTGAAGAGAGTTTCAGGAAGGCCAAAGAATGTTTAGTGGCAGCTCCGATCCTGACCTGCCCGGATTTTACGAAGCCATTTGTTGTTCAAACAGATGCTTCGGATTTCGGGGTTGGAGCAGTTCTCAGTCAGACGTTCGACGATGGAGAAAAGGTGGTCTGCTACTTGAGCAGATCGCTTAACAGATGCGAACGAAATTATTCCACCACGGAAAAAGAATGCCTTGCTGTTCTTTGGGCAATAGAGAAACTCAGACCATACTTGGAGGGAGTTAGGTTTACTGTGATTACGGATCATTATTCATTGGTCTGGCTCAGTAAATTAAAAGATCCTGTAGGTAGGCTGGCGCGATGGGCTGTTAGATTACAACAGTTTGATTTTGAGATTGTTCACAGGAAAGGCAAGGACCATGTTGTTCCAGACATGCTTTCAAGAAGCGTACCGGTTTTATCCGGGATTTCGGAAAACAGTTTGGATCCTTGGCTTGTGAATATGAGGAACAAAATCGAAGAGAATCCATTAGCATTTCCAGCATGGAGGATTAGTGGAGGACCGTTAGACATAAAAAAGGCAAAACCTAGGAATCCAAGGCCAGTCCATGGATTTTCATGAAATTTTCGGAAATGTGTTTTGGATGGCGTATAGAAAAAAGTTAAAAAATAAAATTTCACCGCTCTCAATTTTTTAATTATTTTTAAAATTAATTATTAACTTTTAGAATTTTATTTTATTTATTTAGGGTATTTTAGATAAGGTTTTCCAAAGCGTAAGGATGGATAGGTTTGGTTAAGACAAAAAAAATTTGTATGGGAGGGGGGTCTATATCCCTACGTGCAGGCGCGAGGGGCAATTTTATATGAAATTTACTTCATTTTTTAAAAAAATATTAAAAATCAACTAAGCCACTTAATTTCTCATACTTTAGTGTTTTTGAAAGCTATTGCTTTGTTCTTTAATAAAAATTTTAATTTGAGTTCACTAAATGAAAAGTTTTGGAGAAATCAATCCTCAAAGTCAAAATTTTGAAAAAAGAAAATATTTTTTTCTTAATTAATTTTTTTTTTCATAATTTTGCCCCACAAAGGGCCATTTTTTCTTTTCATGTTCAATGCTTTTATTAATATTTACTCAGAGCAAAAAACCGAACAAAAAATTTTTCTTGGTTTAAGAGAAATTAAAAAAAAACGAAAGATACTTTTTTCCAGAAAACAAAATGTCGTTAATTTCCCGCTAATTGAACTTTTTTCCTTGAAGTGAAATATGAAATGTGTCTTAAATAGCATATAAAAAAAAGTTAAAAAAGAAAATTTTGTATGATATTAATTTTAATATAAATTATAAATAATTATTAAAATTTTAGAATAATATTTTAATTATATTAGTTTTAAGTTAAATTTTAAGTCTAAGACCTATAAATTGGTCTCAAGGGACACCACATATACTGATTTGTGCTCTAGATGCTATTTCTGGTAAAACGTGTTGATGGATCCAAATAAATATGGTTTTTTGCCAAATAAATACTCGCCAATTTTTCTACGTGCGTTCAGTATGCACACAAACATATATCAATAAGGGATGCATCAATTCTTATATAAAAGAAAGAACTACACATCAGCATGCTCCCCACCTAACTAAAACTTCGAGCCGTTAATTTAACTGATTTAAGTCTCTTTGAATGGTTGAAAATTCAAAATTTGGCAAAAAACCACATTTTTTCGGTTCCATCAACTCGTTTGAGAGGAAACATCATTTAAAGCACAAATTAGTATATGTGCTGTTCTTTGAGATGAAATTTCAAGTTTGTAATAGGTCTTAGTTTTAAAATTTAACTTAAAACTAATATAATTAAAATATTATTCTAAAATTTTAATAATTATTTATAATTTATATTAAAATTAAGATCATAAAAAATTTTCTTTTTTAACTTTTTTTTATATGCTATTTAAGACACATTTCATAATTCACTTTAAGGAAAAAAGTTCAATTAGCGGGAAATTAACGACATTTTGTTTTCTGGAAAAAAGTATCTTTCGTTTTTTTTTAATTTCTCTTAAACCAAGAAAAATTTTTTGTTCGGTTTTTTGATCTGAGTAAATATTAATAAAAGCATTGAACATGAAAAGAAAAAATGGCCCTTTGTGGGGCAAAATTATGAAAAAAAAAAATTAATTAAGAAAAAAATATTTTCTTTTTTCAAAATTTTGACTTTGAGGATTGATTTCTCCAAAACTTTTCATTTAGTGAACTCAAATTAAAATTTTTATTAAAGAACAAAGCAATAGCTTTCAAAAACACTAAAGTATGAGAAATTAAGTGGCTTAGTTGATTTTTAATAGTTTTTTAAAAAATGAAGTAAATTTCATATAAAATTGCCCCTCGCGCCTGCACGTAGGGATATAGACCCCCCTCCCATACAAATTTTTTTTTTTCTCAACCAAACCTATCCATCCTTACGCTTTGGAAAACCTTATCTAAAATACCCTAAATAAATAAAATAAAATTCTAAAAGTTAATAATTAATTTTAAAAATAATTAAAAAATTGAGAGCGGTGAAATTTTATTTTTTAACTTTTTTCTATACGCCATCCAAAACACATTTCCGAAAATTTCATGAAAATCCATGGACTGGCCCTGGATTCCTAGGTAAAAAGCTTACGGTCCTCCACTAGATAGAAAAAGGGGGTTTTATATAAATATGTCAGGGCAAAACACATTTTAGTTAGGGATAGTAATGAATGGAAGATAGTTGTAGGAAAAAGTGATAGGAAAAAGATTCTTGAAGATTGCCATGACAAACCACTCGCAGGGCATATGGGGGTTAGGAAAACATTTGCTAGGGTAGAGGATAGGTTTTATTGGCCTAAGATGAGGTCAGACATAACAAGATACGTCAGAAACTGCAAAGTGTGTCAAAGTGTGAAGCCAGTGCATAATAAACCGGCTGGTCTGATGACGGAGAGAAAAGGGGTTACCAATCCGTTCGAAATGATTTGTATTGACCTTGTCGGTCCTCTTCCAAAATCGAGTAGGGGTTTTATGCACATTCTTACTGTAGTTGATTATTTTTCCAAGTTTCCTTTATTGTTCCCTTTACGGTCTGCAACAGCGAAGGCTGTGTGCAAAGAACTGGAAGACAATGTTTTCTTATTGTTTGGGGTTCCAAAAATCGTTATTTGTGATAATGGTCCGCAATTCAAAAGTAGGGAGTTGAAGTCCTTATGTGAAGGGTATAGGTCTATGTTGAAATTCACTGCACACTACCATCCACAGGCGAATCCTGCAGAGCGGATAAATCAAATACTGAAAACGACACTAAGAGCTTATGTGTCGGACAACCACAGGGATTGGGATTCTCAGTTGGCGAAAGTGGCCTGTAGTATACGCACTTCCCAACATGAGGTATTAGGGGTATCACCATTTTACGCTATATTCGGGAGGACGATGGTTACCTCCGGGTCAGGGCTCGCGAGCGCCACACCTCCCGACCAGTCTTTAAATAATAATACAACCGGGGGACAAATGGACATGGGCGAAATAGAAACGAGATTTAGGAAGCTTAGAGAAGATATAGGAAAAAAGTTAGAAGCAGCAGCCAAGAAGTCGACAAAAATATACAATCTTCGCAGAAGGGACGTGAAGTACTTCCCAAACGAGTTGGTTTGGAGAAGAAATTTCACCCTTTCTGATGCCGCTAACTACTATGCCGCTAACTACTATGCCGCTAAGCTGGCTCCAAAGTTTGTTGGGCCATTTAAAATCAAAAAAAGAGTTTCGCCATGGACTTATGTCCTAATGGACGAAAATGGTGCTGAAAAAGGTACTTGGCACGTGAAAGACCTTAAGCCATACCACGATGACCCCGAAGAATCCTAAAGTGAGTCGTGTAACCGGAAGAGGTTGCACAAAACGATACTGAGAGCCCCAAAGCTCTGTGATGTACAGTTACTCTCGCCAAGAGCGATTGAGACTTGGTTGTGTCGTCTATTAGTGTGTGTACTCCTTTTGGTTGTGTTGTCTAACCATCACTTTTCCCATTACTTCGGCTTTTCTTTCGAAAAGCCCAGTTTTCTCTCTTTAGTAGGTAAGGGTGGAGTTTGTTACGGTAAAATTTCCCGGAACAAAAACTACTCTTGCTGTTGCTTTATTTTCATTCTTCTTATCCTCTCTTTTCCACTTAACCTTCCCATCCTTTTTTTGACCCCACCATTATTCCGTTGTTTGCTCTTAGCAGTGTGAATGTAACATCGCTTTGAGCAAATAACAAAAGCAGGTAGCCCTAATCAGCGGATGAGCTGAGGTATTGATCAGTATGTCGAGCTAGAAGGACTCTGGAGAGTCACATACAAACCTATAACACAAAAGCGTCAACATAAAATACACCATACACACACCACACAAAAATTCACTTTACACAACATCACACAGAATACACATCATACATGATCTAATGAGCTCATAATTGCGAAGGACAAAACATCATCTTTTGAAACAACGTAAAGTAGTATGGCGTTAAGCCCACCCTAAATTATCTATGGCAAGGTATAAAAAGGTTGGAACGATAAGTGTTCGTCCCCTCATCCTTAAATCTGCAAAAGGGTCCACCAGAGTCAGGTTAGGGTCCGCGATATAAAAGATTTCCTCCTCCTATAGGTTTCCTCAAAAGAATTTGTTATTCAGGAAAAAAAATAGTAAATTGATCTTTACAGCTAGGTTCCAGAAATCGAGTGAAATGAAACCGAAACCGAAATTGCAAATCGAGTGAATTTATTTTCAGTGTTCTGCATTTCGATCGATTTCATCAGTTCGAAAACTTTTCGAAATCACTTCAAGTGAAATTGAAAACAGCTGATACCTGTCATCTAAACTGAAACTCGACTTCTTTGATTACAATAGTTTCTTGAGTGTCCTGATCAGAAAATTAATTACGAGTGCTGTTTTTATTGCTTCGGTTTTGGAAATCAAAAGGAAAGATATGCCACAGAGAAAATAATTGATTGAGATTGAGAGACATGTCTAATCCATTAGAAATTGCAGATGCAACGTGTGTAATGATATGTTGCAAGTTAAATTGAAGTATTTTCATGTTTTTATTGATAAATTTGTTTCAAATGATTCTTTTTATTATCACTGACTTTTTTTATCCAGTTGTTTCTTTCTGTCTTTCCCACATAGAATCTGCGACGACACGATCTCCTTTCATGAATCTCTATCCTTGGGCAAGATCTTTATGTTGGCTCATAAGGTTCATGAATATTTCCTCCTGTGCAGTTTTTTTTTATCCTGTGCAGTTTTTTTTTATTCTTTTCCTTGTTTAAAACAAATTTCTAGTAAAATTGACAAATTTTGTGTGGTTGCAACAGAGTTTTTTTTACTTACATTTTTAAACGTGTCTGTTTTCTTCTACCATTCCACTCAGATAAATTAGGGTGATTTCAAATCACTTGGAAACCGGCGAAATCGAATTGTGGAACACAACGATTTCGCTTCACTTCGATTTCGAAAAATCTGAAATCGAAATCGATAAAAGTGAAATGCAGAACACCCAATCTTCATTTCGATCGATTTCGATTTCATTTCACGTGAAAGTGAAATGTGGAACCTAGCTGTTAGTCTTCTTAGATTCACTTTTCACGCTTAGTAGAGTAACTGAGAAAATGCTCAGATTCAACTTGTTTTCAATTTATAGTCAATTTCGATGTTTTCTCAAAATGGTTTTGATATAGGGTTTTAGGTGCTCTGGACTCACCCATCAAGTTTGGCAAGTGTTGGATGACACCAACCACTTGTCGAACTTTCGAACTTGGTGATTGGCAAGAGAACGGCAAGTTTTGGACGACACCAACAACTTGTCGAACTCTATGAATGTGTGTGTACACTTTTGTTGGTATTCGACAGCGATGGCTCAGCACGCCAACGGTGGCTGATGTCGAGACACTGAATCCACAAAAGTGATTGGATGAACGTATGAATGTATGCGTGCATGAGAGCGGGGTTGAGACCAGGCAAGAAGCTAGGCTTGAAGTGGGAGACACTTCTTGGCTAGCTGACAAGCGAATTAGAGGTTTTTTTTGATATTGAGTGAGAAAAATCTGAAAGTGGAAAAAAAAGTTGAAAACAAGTTTTTTTTATTCTTTGAGTTTTTTAGCAAGTTTTTTTAACAAGTTCTTTTTGGAATATTTTTGAAAAGTGAGTTTAGGT
This sequence comes from Melanostoma mellinum, assembly GCA_914767635.1. Taxonomy (NCBI): domain Eukaryota; kingdom Metazoa; phylum Arthropoda; class Insecta; order Diptera; family Syrphidae; genus Melanostoma; species Melanostoma mellinum. The sequence goes on along the minus strand of OU612060.1, from coordinate 71,278,473 downwards.
AGAAGAAAGTAGCAAGGAAAGGAATCGTCAGGACGGGACGATAATTTGGAAAGAAAATTACGAAGGAAAAGATAGGAGGAGGACATCTTGAAAAGATAAGTAGAGTGAATTACATAAAAACATATTTCTTGAGTGCGCAGTTTAGTGATAGTTTTTTAAACAGTTTTCTGTGTGGACTTTTTTTTTTTAACAACGAATTTACCAGAAGATTGTCTGGCACGCGCCCCTATTAATTTCAACCCCATTTTGGAGTTTTTCGGGACCGAATTTTAACGGTCCAACCTTTCGTACCTTCGTTCTTTGTTCTTGAAAGACATTTGAAGGTCTTTTTAACTTTTATATACATATATACTGTCTCTATTAATTTCTATTTACTTCTTTTAATCCTGTAAAAACAACTTTTCTTAAAAGATTTGGGTTTTTAATCCTGGTTCGCCAAGGTTTTCCCAACAATAAAATCATTAAACAAATCTTTCTTTCTTTCTTTTCATTTCATTTCCCTTTTTATTTAATATTTTTCAGTCAAGGTTTGGAAATTCCTTCCTCTTAAAAATTTCCTGGCGCCCATTAAAATCTAGGACACCCTGTCCTGATTTATCAATAAAAATAATTCCATCATACTTTTTTAATCATATACCTTTTTTTTACCACGCACACTTTTTTATACGCGATCATTTTTTAGCTACTGTGAACCCAGCCCAGCTGAGTAGCCGTGGAGTAGCCGCATATCATTTTTTATTGCAGCTTATTGCACTTTTTTTTTGCTTACCCCTACGAGTTTGACAGTTGTCATTCTCGATTTCATTTTTCGCGGCACCGGTTGTGCTTTTTTATTTACTTCGATTAATTTATTTTATTTTGCAAATTATTTGGATTCGTATATCCATAAGTACCGCGGTTTATTAGTTTCGCATCATCCTAAATAATAGTTTAACTTAATAGGAAAAAAAAAGTGTAATAACAGTATACCTACCTGCTGTTAACATTATCTTCTCCGAGGGTAATATCTCTTTTCATTATAAAAAACCCCTGGATAGGGCTTAATTTAAGTCCAACGTAAGCTGAAATCATCAATCAACCCATCTTTAATTGCCGTAACGAATCATTTCCTTAAAGGAGTAGATAACCATTATCATTGAAAACACACCATAACTGAAAATTCATAAACACGATCATCTACACGTTCCTGAAAATCGAACAACATAATTGGTTCAAAGAATTAATCTCTTCAATGAACTCATCTTTAATACCTATTTACACCATTCACCATTAATCTTGATACGAAATAAAACACCATATTGTAACGTGAACCCAACATTTTATACCAATTTCCTAATCGAAAAACGTTCAACCGAAAACACAACTGGCAACACTTTAATGGAATGGTATAAATGACAGGCGCTGCTTGTAAGCCAGTGTGTGTGAGTGTAGAGAGACAGACAGACAGAGAGTAGACAGCAAATGTGGAGACAATGTAGAAGTTACTGGAGAGTTCTAGATGGCGTGTCATTCGATATAAATAGCCCGCCCGAGGCAACCAGAAGTCAGTGTTGTTTATAGAGTGATAAAGTTAAGAGTAAGTACAAGTGATAGTCCAAAAGTCGAGTTGAGTTCAAATAAAGTGTATATCGAAAGTAGATACTGAATAAAGTGGTAGAATTAAATTGAAAAGTGAAGTTTTATTTTTCGAACTAAGCGCACGTTACATTGGTGTCAGAAGTGTAAATAAAACTTATTTGACTAGTAAAGTGTAAAAAAAAAAAAAAAAAAAAGTAAAAAGAAAATAATAATTATACAGTGAAAATGGGTAAGTTGTTAGAAGAGCTCACTTGCATTGAGCTTAAAAGTGAGTTAGGTAAGCGAAATCTTTCTAGAGCGGGATCGAAAAATGAGCTCGTCCTGCGCTTGCGTAACTATTTGGAACAGCAAGGGGAAGACGTAAACACTTTTGTTTTTGAAACAGAAGTGGAAGAAGAGGAAGTAAGTGGAAATATAGATTTTTCTAGTATGATGAAACTTTTGTTAGAACAACGAAATGAGCAAAAGAAGGAACAGCAGAATGTTCTCGAACAACTTGAAGCACAACGAAACGAGCAAAAGAAGCTGATTGAAGAGCAACGAAGCGAGCAAAAGAAAGAACAGCAGAATGTTCTCGAACAACTGGAAGCACAACGAAACGAACAAAAGAAGGAACAACAGAATATTCTCGAAAGACTTGAGGCGCAACAGAATGTTTTGGAAGGTCAGAAAAACATTCTAGAAAGCAAATTGGGTAACATTGAGAAAAATGTTTGTGGCCTAGAAAAACGCATTGAATGTGTTGAGAAACGATTTTCCAAGCTTGAGAGTCAATGCGAAAGACAGCTTGCCACTTTGGAGAAACGAATCGAAAACATGGCTAAGGAACTAGACCAGATGCGGAAAATGGAGCTACGGAAAACTTGTGGAGATTGTCTAAAGCAAAGAGAAGTACAACCACCAACATTCGACGGACAGTCGTCTTGGTCAGTTTACAAGAGACAATTCGAGGCAGCTGCGACAGCAAATGGCTGGGTTGACGAAGACAAATACATAGCACTGACTCTTGCTCTTAGAGGACCAGCAGCTGAATTACTTCAAACTGTTCCAGCTGGTAAGAGCTACGATTTCAGTTCTCTCGTGGCAGCTATAGATAAACGCTTTGGTTATAGCCACTTGAAAGAAGTCTTCCGAGTCCAACTCAATAGCAGAGTCCAGAAAAGGGGTGAAAGTCTACAGCAGCTCCAAGCAGACGTCGAAAGACTGGCTCACCTGGCATACCCGGATGCTGGAGAAGAAATCATCAACCATCTGGCTGTTGAGTCCTTCGTTCGTGCCATTTCTGACAAGCATCTTCAGAGATCTGTGCGAACTGCTAGAACACGAACTCTTTCCGAAACTCTAGAGTTTGCATTAATGATGGAAGCATCTGAGCAAGCTTCTCAAATGGTACATTGTCAAAGAGAAGCCATATTCGAGGCGGGATCATGCCCAGGAATTAAGCTACAAAGGAACCAGCGGAACGGACTTGCCAAATGTTGGAATTGTAATAAGACGGGGCACTTACAGCGACAATGCCGGTTGCCACCAATTAAAACTGAAACTGCTTGTCGACGTTGTGAAGTCCAAGAAAATCAATCCGCGAGCTGTAGATTAAGACCGCAGACTTATCAATACCGAATTGGACATCAGGTAGAAAACCCCCAATGGAATTGCTGGCGGAAAGTAGAGACCAAGACTCAGCGGATGAGAGTGGAACCCATATTCGGATGGAACAAGGAAGAACTGAGGTCTGCTCAAAAGAAGGATCCAGACATCGGACCGATTCTCAAATGGAAAGAGAACAACACGAAACCTGACTGGAACGACATTTCTGACCAAAGCTCTGTTGTCAAAGCCTATTGGGCACAGTGGGACTCGCTTCGCGTGCAAGAAGGCGTACTCCAGCGCAAATGGGAATCTCCTGACGGTAAATCTTTTGTAATGCAGCTTATTGTTCCTCAATCGAAAATCAAAGAGGTTTTACAAAAGATGCATAGAAGCCCTACAGGAAGCCACCTGGGAGTCAACAAGACGCTGGAGAACGTGCGAAAACGCTTTTACTGGCTGCATGTTAGAGGTGACATGGAGAAGTGGTTCCGAAATTGTTATGTCTGTGATTCAAACATAGCGGTGAGTAGGCTAGATAGATTTAATAGAACAGGGCCATGGGCCACAGTGTATGGCGACCGAATGAAGACACGGTACGACACAAAAGCGACAACGTCAGGATTCCAAGCAGGAGATTGTGTGTGGCTTTATAATCCTCATCGTCAAAAGGGATTGTCACCGAAACTTCAGCAAAACTGGGAAGGTCCTTATACTGTAGTCACGAGGATTAACAACGTGGTTTACCGCATCCAAAGAGGACTAAGAGGCAAGTTAAAAGTAGTTCATTGTGACAGGCTGCAACGATATAGTGGCGAGGCTGCAGATGGAATTATTCGGGACGAACAATCCTAAGGAGGGGGCAGTGTAACGTGAACCCAACATTTTATACCAATTTCCTAATCGAAAAACGTTCAACCGAAAACACAACTGGCAACACTTTAATGGAATGGTATAAATGACCAGCGCTGCTTGTAAGCCAGTGTGTGTGAGTGTAGAGAGACAGACAGACAGAGAGTAGACAGCAAATGTGGAGACAATGTAGAAGTTACTGGAGAGTTCTAGATGGCGTGTCATTCGATATAAATAGCCCGCCCGAGGCAACCAGAAGTCAGTGTTGTTTATAGAGTGATAAAGTTAAGAGTAAATACAAGTGATAGTCCAAAAGTCGAGTTGAGTTCAAATAAAGTGTATATCGAAAGTAGATACTGAATAAAGTGGTAGAATTAAATTGAAAAGTGAAGTTTTATTTTTCGAACTAAGCGCACGTTACAATATTATAATTTTATTCATCTTTATTGATAATTTTAAACACAATACAAAACAGATTTGGATTGAAACAACATTTCTACATTTATACGCTGCGACAATGCACACATCAAGTTATCAACTCAACTTATAATTTTCAATATAATAAGGCACTGCCACAACGCATGCAAAACGAATAAAATATTTAAATAATTCTATTAATCAACAATTCTTTATTAAAATTAACAAAAAAAAAATGTCTAAAATGGAAATTAGACACATTCCACAATACTTAAGAAAAAAAAAAAAAAACATCGACACATCAAACGTCAGAAAGCCGTCGGCAAAACAAAATTGACGTTGATCAAAAACATCGCGTTATATAAAATGATCAAAAACCAAATTACACAAAAACACAATTTCATTTGTAGAATTTATAACACACAAAATAATTTCACAATTTAATCAAATTTCACTGCATTTTAAAAACGTCACCGAAGACGATTAACGTACTTATTATGTTCACATAATATGATTCAATATACGAGCTACGCGCCGAGCTGCATTTGAATCATATCAGTTCAATAAAATCACAAATTCACAACTTTTTATTAATGCAATCACATTTTTTATTGCAACAAAATGACTTGCAATTGCACTACAAGCATTTAACACTACGCAACTTACACTTTTTATTTATTTCGCAAAAAATTCACGAAATAATACGCGTTTGTTTATCATCGAAAATGTAAACAAAGTTCTAGTCGGAACCGAAAATGTCCGACTAGAGAGAGACCGAAACCACTTCGCTTTTTTCAATAATTTAACCATACACAAACACATACACACACAACCGCGATCGCGAAAATCGATAAATGAAAAAAAAAAAAAAATTTGCGCGACAAAGTCACCAACAACAATATGAACATTATATCAAAACCTCAATACATTCCCTAATTGATAAAAAACGATCAACGATATAAATCTTTGAAAATTACAACGAAAAAATAGGTCAGTAAAATAAAATTAAAACAAAAAAAAAAACACTCATCGATACTATTGTGGGTAGCCACACATTTATTCACTCCATCCATCTCCAATCCACTGGAATTCAGCCCATCTTTCAAAATTCACAGTGCGGGAAATTCGACGCACATAATCCACACCACAATTCAACATTTCACAAGTACGCCACACTAATTTACAATAAACGCGCTCCAAACTCAACAAAAAAAAAAAACACAATAAAAATCGCGATTAAATTTTCGTATAGCATGTCGGCACCATGCTCACGAGTCACGATAACGATTACATATGAGACCGAGACGAAGAATGAACAATGAACATAAACATACGATAATTTAAATTCTTACTACGTAAGCCGCAAGAGAAAAAACAACGGAAGAACGAACGTATACAACATTCAATGGGAGAAAATACAACTTACGCACGCGAATGCAATGCATACTACCTATACAGTGCATATGCAAAAATGAGAAGCAAAATGTTTGGGTGTCTGTTTTAGTATCTGTTGTACTATTTCTGCGTATTGTCCTTTTATGTTTATTGTAATGTATTAACATCTCATTTGTCTCTTTGCATGTAACAATGAGAAAGAAGAGGATCACCATTAACGAATTGGTAAATGGTATTTATACCAATTCATTGCAACATAAATGTCAGAGGCCATCTGTTGGTGAACACGACGTCCGTCGGTACAGCAGTGCAAAAATAGAACCGGGTGCTCCATGCGTGCTGCAAATTTACAACTTTCGGAGGCGGGAAAATGTACAGAAGTGTACTGAATGCAACATAAATAAATATAAAATAAACAGATCAAATAAATACACTCCACAAAATACTATGTCAAATTAGATTGTAAACAAAAACATAGAATCTATATACTTAAATTAATGAGGTTACTTTACACAAAGTCATATGACTAATTACTTGTTACAAAATCGAAATACAAAGAAAAGGGGTTAAAAGTGAATCTTAGTGTTTTAATTCTTTAGAAAATCTTTCTTACGGAAAATTTCAGAATTTTAACTTTTCAAACATAGACAATTACAGATGTGCTATCGATCGATTTGAAAGATACGGAATTCAAGTCGGATGAATATGTTAATTTGATCAAGACAATCGACGAAAATCATGGACACTTACCTGATATTGTTGTCTCAGAAAATTTCGTTTACAAAAAGGTAAAATGTTGTAAAAAATGTTGTCGTTTGGAAACTCTGGATTTCATCTTCGCTGACGAACCATTTGATTCTTCTGGCGCATGATTCACCAAAAGTCTCGCATGGTGGGATCGCTAAGATACTGTACCGTTTGCGTGAGCGTTTTTACTGGCCTAATATGGCGGCTCAAGTCAAAACTTTCGTCGCAAACTGTATAGTCTGCAAAGCGTCAAAAGCCCCGAATTCAGTTCTCAGACCGCCAATAGGTAAAGGATTTGTGGTAGACAGGCCTTTTCAACATCTCTTACTTTTATTATTATATGTCTTGACCAATTGACAAAATTTGTCTTTATTTCACCATTCAGAAAAGCTACAAGTGAAATGGCCATAAAGTTTCTCGAAGAACAAGTTTTCGAAACATTTGGAGTACCAGAGTCGGTGTTGTCTGACAATGTGAAACAGTTCACGGGAAAGGAGTTTGCAAGATTTCTCACGAGATATGGAGTTAAACACGTCAGAACGGCTGCTTACTCACCGCAGGCAAACGCGAGTGAGCGCGTTAATAGGTCAATCCTTTCAGCCATTCGCTCATATTTAGGACCACACCATACTAATTGGGACAATCACTTGTCTTCTATCACATCGGCTCTTTGTTCCGCAGTCCATTCGGCAATCGGCATATCGCCGCATGAAGCCTTATTCGGACACCCCAAAATTGAACATGGTTCAGACTGTGCTTTGCTACGAAGGTTAAATGATTTGAACAACCCTGAGTATGATATTTTGCCCAAATCCTCTAAGATGAATATACTTCATAAGCATCTTAAAGATTCTCTAGAAAAGGCGCATAATCAATATGAGCACACATAATATAATACCAGATCTAAGAATGTCGCCTATAAAGTTGAACAGGTAGTTATGAAACGAAATTTCGTTCTTAGTGACGCTACTAAGAAGTTCAACGCCAAACTTAGTCCAAAATTTGTGCAAGCTAAAATAAAAGCAATTCATGGAAATAGTCTTTATGAGCTTGAGGATATGCAAGGCAGGGTCCTGGGAATTTTTCACGCAAAAGATATAAGAATATAAAGCTAAAAGCTCTATGACTCATTTTAGGTGCCAAGACTCTTTAATTCCTCAGGTCCTTTTCAACTCAACAGACTTTTCCTTTTGTCAAAGCTGTTGAGGTGTTTTGTTGGGGACCAATCTACCTTACCCATAAAAATAAATTCCACCAAGGCAACAAAAAAATTACGAGTTTACGAGCTCTAGTCATACGGAATTCCGTAGGTAACTGATCTGTGGAGCAGATCAAATGTCAGATCAAACTCAACGAAACTAAATCCATTTCCTCCTTTGTGAAAAATTGTGAATGGACCGACTACTCTTGCCGGTGGTAGATCTCTCCGACAGAATTTAACCTCGTAGTCTAATAACCTAGTGCTACGTAAGTTTTTTATAAAGAATTAAAAGATAAAAAAAGGGCAGTCTAGAGTCTAACTAACTTCAACTTACAGTGCTCTTCATACCAATTAATTAAGCTGTTAGCATAGTGCCATCGAACATTTTTTTCATCGAGTAAAGAAGAGAGAGGACGACGCCGATCCATCCAGCCATTCCAAGGGTAATCTTTCGATTACAAAGGGAATAGCTTCACCACTGGCAAGCTTACGGAAATTAAACAAATTCAACCATCCATAAATTCAGCTTACAGGAACTCAACTTACCGAAATTAAAGCGTACATAAATTCAACCTGCAGAAATTCAACCACACGTGGAATAACTGCACCAAAACCTGCACAGTGAATCTTAGCTCCGAGCTATCACATACACGGGTCACGGGGACATCGTGCATAATTTCAGCACTCATTCATCTGAAACTACATATTAATATTTATTGAAAATTGTGAAGCTGCGATCGCCTTACCTGACGCCAGCTCTTAAAAATTCAACACCTTTAATTGCTTCATACAATTGGTGCAAGGCTACACGAAATCCAAGTCAAGCACTTTCACTTTTTTTTTCACACTTTGCCGTCACGAATTCGACACATACAGCTGCGGTCAAAATAATAGTAGTATAGAGCTTAAGAAACAACAAAATTGAAAAAAACTTATCCGTCAATTCTAATTTAAGAAACCAATAACGTGGTTTTCAAAGTGGGGTCTTAAGCTTTTATTTACAAAAAAAAACATAAGTTTAATACAATTATCCGATAGTTGCAAGTTTATTGAACAGATACTGAAATTCAGCGGTCAAAAAAATAGTAGTGATAGGAAAATCTACCTTGAAATGTTACGAAATCAAAAAATTAGCTCAAAATATTTATTACAATATGTGGCTGTATTCGTACCTTTAATTAGTATTTAGTTGCATGTCCCTTGTTAGCTATAACAGCAGTACAAAGACGTGAAATAGAGTTTATCAGGTTTCCACACCTTCCTGTGCTTATCGAGCTCTATGATTGCTGTAACGCTTCGCAAAGGACTGTGTTGTTGCTTGGTTAACATCTAGAAGCATATTTTCTTACAGCGCTCCATAGGTTTTCAATGGGATTAAAGTCCGAAGACTGTGCGGGCCACTCCATCACATCTACTTTACTTTCCTGGAACCATTGCTTCTTGCTGAAATGGGTCTTTTCATTTACGGTAGCATTCAACTTCAGTATACGGTAACATTACTTCCTGCATTATCCTAATATAGAGATGCTGATCCATAATGCCTTCAATCCACATTATGGGCCCAACTCCGTAGAAGAAAAAACATGCCCATACCATTATGATTGTAAAGTGTGGATTATATTCGGTGTTTGGAGGTCTTCTTACATATTAACGAGATCCTTTTCCACCCCTTAAAACAATTAAAGTGTAACGGGTTTTCACTATCAACGCAATGCAAAGTGTAAAAATACCAATCTGTGCAATGCTTTTACTCACACTACTATTATTTTGACCGCAACTGTACATATATGTACAAATGTACATGCACCTAACAGTGTTATTACACGTGAAAATCTACGTCATCCTCATCTCTATACAATAGAACTCCAATAGCCCTTATCATAATATATCCACTATCAGAAGCAACTCAACATTCAACATACATACTTACATTACCTAAAAAAAAAAGCCATATAAATCTCAATAAACCGAATACCTGATCACCATCACCATCAACAACAATAGCCTCAGCATTTTCTTACAGTCAACACAAGATCGTTATCAAAACGAAATTTGTGCAATTTTTTTTCTATTCCTTTTTTTCTCTTTACTTTCTAATCTTATCAGTACTCCGAATTCTGAATTCCGATTATTTTTAATATAATATTATTATCTTTAATATCATAACATTTGAACGAACTATAATTGATACCACTTTTAAATACATTTGTATTACTTTTATTTCAAATTTTCGTGAATTCAATAATCAAAAGTAAACTGAAAATTTAATAATAATATAATGAAAGCTTAATGAAACTCCCTTAAAACTTTTCGGAATGAATAAAGTTTATCTACATAAGTATGGAATTTAGAAAAATGAAACGAATCCTTCTTTTTATTTGAGATAGTTTTGCTCTCTTAAGATGAGTATCTAGTTCTTGCTTATGCTAGTGTGGGACAGTGAAGCAAAGTATGAGTGTAGTGATGAAAAAGTGATCCAGTAAAGAAAGGTTCAATTATTACTTTAAGGGCTTTTGCAAAGAATAATCGAGTGGAGCAAAAGCCAAGGATTATCCATGATTATTTCGGTGTATGGATAGTGGGAGGGCAACACTCAAGGGAACCGTTACCATCTGTTAGTTTCCTTTGGTTAGAGGTTAAGTTTTTATTTATTTTCTTTTTTGGATTAGGAGAACTGAATGATTTTTTTGAAGTGAAAACTTCTTTAGGCGCGTTTGGCACTTTTGCGATGGGGGTAAAGCAATGAATTCGCGACCGACACCATTTTTAGGCTCATTGTATTTCGTATGTAAATTCGTCATAGCCCAGCGTCTCAGGTTCGATTCCCAGCAATGACTTCCATTTTTTTTATTTATTTAAAGTAAAAACATAAACAAAAATTGTGGCCACGGCTGGGACTCGAACCTGAGACCCTTAGTCTAATAGCCATCGACTCTACTATTGAGCCAAGAAACACATTAATTTTGAGCTGCTAAATGACTTAAAAGAATGGAATAGCAACATTACCTAGTATACTTACCGACTCGGAGAAATACAGAGAAGAAAGAAAGGAATTGAATTGAAGGACAGAGAAAAATCTATGCAACGCAGAAAAAATAAAAAGCACCAAATATTTTACTACCATTTCAATGAAGTGGATGAGTGAAGCTGGAATCATGGCAGAGTAGGAGACGCACTGGTCGATGATTCGAACTTTACAACAAATTAAAAGAGATCAACAACTCATCGCGATGATTTATCGATAGAATTGAAATGGTTGCATGAAAATAGTTTGAAAAACCATTACTCAAATATTCACTAATCTCGTTTCTAAACTTAATGCATTGTCCTTTCATTTTATTGTCAAAGTTTACGAGCGCAGTTACAAAATCTGTAGACACTATCGACTATCGTTAAAAAATTAAATGTATTGATTTTAACAGAATTTCACGAACGAAGAAATATAGATATGATAATCCAGATTTCAATTTAGTTGCTAGTTTCAGAAGGCACGATCTTCCAGCAGCTATCTGTAAAAGATTGTCTGATACAACTGCCATATTTTGCTCAAATCATATGGATTTGCATACGAGGTATATGTTTGTTTAGTAGTAATGTTTTTGATATCGGCGATTTGTGTGTTTATCGTTGCCTTTCTGGAAATGGACAGCAAGTTATAACTGTAGGGGTTTATAATTCACCGACTACGTCTTCAAGTGCAATAAGACAGTTTTTATATAAAAATTTATTTATTTAGTCTGAAGACGCTTCTGCATACCTTCACGATAAAATTGGGGAGAGATTTGATGTTTTCCGAATGATTTTGAGTGGTGATTTTAACATCAACTTCGGCGATGCTACAAATTTGCCACTTTTTCAATTTTTAAAAGAATTCAATTTTACAATGACGAATGACCGCAGCCTTATTACAACGAAATATAAAGCGACAACTGATGCAGTCTTTGCGATATATTTAAATAGATTTGAGACAAAATTGTTCGTTTCCTATTTAAGTTACCATAGACCTATTATTTCAGTATTAGAATACGATGATTGTAGAGATGGAATTGTGAATGAAAACTCATAAGTTTCATTGATGTTCCTCTATATGTACATCTACATAAGTATATTATAAAAGATTTTCCTGTACCTACATAAAATATTTACTGAAAATTCAATTCTGTTTTCACTTCCGTCGGCACTCCCGGAGTGCTTCTTTTTTTTTAGACATGTTAATTAGGTACGGACGTTCAGCAGCCTGCGCAAGATCCCACCCCACCGACGAGCTAGTCTTCCTGTGTTCCTGGGTATCTTTGGGATTGCATTGGTGTGATAGGGCCAATTTCCGTTACAACAGGACCTGAAAATTTGTAATAATTTTTAAAAATGTGCTTTTATTTCGAGCTAAAATTAAGTTTTAAAAACTTCGAAAAAGCGGAACGAAAAAGGCGGAAATAAAAATGACCGTTCGGTTCAAATTTGCAAAACGAAGTGTGTTTATTTCATTTTCATTAACAAAATAACGAAATATTAAATATGGCCGTACGGGCGCGAAATTTGAAAACTAGACCAATTAGTTTATAGACATTATGGCTCGTCAAAACACCGGCCACGTTGAAAGGCTGCAAGGCTTCAATCGTCCTCAATTGGGAGTACGGCCAATTTTACTATTGGAGGTCTCAGGATCCCACTGGAGTTTCTGACGTTGGTGACCCTGACCTTGCCGTCCTGCCCTTCAACGACCGTCACGACTCGTCCAGTTTTTCACTGCTGGGGAGGCGTATTGTCCTCGTGGATGATAACCAGCTTGCCCACGGTGATATTGGGTTAATCCAGTACCCATTTGCCAAGCAGATATTCCTTGGAGCACTTCATTTATTGATTCATTAAATAAGAATCAAAAATTGTTAGGACTTTGTAAAAGTAAAGATGTTTAAGTGGAAGAATTTTAGACTTACGAAAAAGATCGAAGCTGTGGTCACGACGTCTTTTTTTCCAAATTATACGTAGTACATGTTTTGAAAAAGTAATATAGGTTGCAGGTTTTTGTTTAACGTACCTACCCAGCAGACGAGTCCATATTGAGTTTTTCACTGTACCAAACCATAAAAGACTAATTCAAGAAATTTTTGCGAGCAGAGCTGTCTTAGGTGATACAATATATATGTTGTAGATTGAAGATACTTTTTCAAATGAGAGGTGTGAATACTCCAGTTTAGGTCGCTATCTATATACAAACCCAGATCTTTAAAATCAGGTATCAGAGGAACAACATACACCAGCATGATAAGTTGTCTTGTTTTTGGTCGCAGAACAACAAATTGCATTTATAAGCACACATTTACAATCTACGGAAAATAAAGTTAGGTAAGTCATTAATAAGTGAAGATACATTAAAGTGCATTTGTTTCGATTTGTCACTAATGACAAGTTTGTGCATCCCAAACCAATGTCTTAAGAGTTCCAAATCATGGTTTATGTCAACTATTAAATCCAGCGAAGACTTATTAGCATATACACAGCCAAAATCATCAGCAAATCCAGTTTGTTTACCTTTCAAATCAAGGCAAAATAAGGAGTTGATAAAAATTAAGAACAAAATGGGACCTAGTACCAATCCTTGCGGAACACCAATTTTAATATACTGGCAGTCACTGAAAACATTTTTAATTTTAACCCTTTGTTTTCTTTCCGAAAGATAAGAGGAAAACCATTTTAGCATGAAACCGCTGAAACCAAATTTTTTCAATTTAGTCAATAAAAGTGAGTGGTCCACTGTATCAAATGCCTTAGTGATGTCTATAAAAAGAGCAGCAGTATAATTTTTTTTATTGAGACTTTTATATATGTTGCTACAAAAATCTAAGAGCGCTTTTTCCGTTGATCTGCCCGCTCGAAACCCATATTGGAACTCACTAAAAAAGGAACTGCTATCCAGAAAAGAGACTATTCTGACCTTCATCATTTTTTCAAAAAGTTTAGAAAAGACGGAAAGAACTGATATTGGTCTGTAATTATTTAAGCAACTTTTATCACCTTTTTTGTGAACAGGTATCACTTCTGCTGATTTCAAACTACTTGGGAATATTCCACACATAATACTTTTGTTGAAAATGTGAGCTAAAACATCCACAATATTAAACGAGATGCTTTTTATAAAATTATTTGAAAAGCTGTTTTGGGTCACCGAATTAAAATTATCTAGAGACGAGATACAACGATACAGTTCAAATGAAGAAATAGGCTCAAAGAAGAAACTGTTTGCATTCATACTTTCATTGGTAAAACAACGTTCTGAACAATAGTTATCAGCATTGTCTGTAAAACCAGCATTCGTTACAGTATTCTCAGCAACACTCGTAAAAAAATTATTAAATATATTAGCCATTCCAAAAGGAGAGTCAATTTTCATATTATTGTGGTGTGATATTGTATCCAATGACGCATGTCTTGAAAATACTTCGTTTACGATCCCACATTCCTATTTTATATTTCCTTTAACTCTGTTAAATTTATTAACATAATAGTTTTCTTTACATAGGGGAACTTCGATTGCAACTTCTTTACAGATTTCCTTATACGCCTTTTTTAAATCTAAGTTGTTAGGTTCCTTAATACGTTTTGAGCGTAGGTTGTTTTTCATGAGTATTTTATTTAATAAATAATCAGACATCCATGGAATATTTTGTTGAATGACACTGAAGGTGTTTACACATTCACTATTGTATAGCACATTATTAAAAGCTTTTTGATCATAGTTAATACAAAGAGGGTTAATGACATGACTATGCAAAGGATTATCAAGTAAAAAATTATTGTTCATAATAAAAGTAAAAAACAAGATACAATAAATGAGAAATATATGAAGTAAGAGTATCAAAAACTTCAAAACAAGATACTCGAATAATTTTTTTCCTTTCTCTTTTTCTCATCAAAACCAAACCATTATTTACCCAAACAAATTTATCTCTTTGCTTTATTTAAAAGAGATCTAGCTATTCAAGTGAGATAGACTCTCATTTATGTAAATAGGCTTACTGCTACAGTAACCAAAATTTTTGCACAATTTTGTCTAAGTCTGGTAGCTCTTCAGACTGACATACCAAATTGCATTGTTTGGTATTTGAATTTGTACCTTTGGGATATTTTCCGGATATAATAGTGGGATATTCAGGGCCTTGTCTAATTTGACCGACCGACAATAATTCGAAAAATGTTTCCGCTCCTATTAGTAAGTAAATTTTTTGAGGCTTATTGAAGTAAGGATCAGCTAATTGAATGTTGGAAGGTATATTCCAATACGTAATATTTATGGCTTGATCCGGCTGATATGATGATATTGAGTTCATTACCCAATAGTCAGCAGAAAACGAATGATCGTTAAATCTTGACTTTACTTCTGCATGTACCTTTTTGTTTACATTAGTACTTGCTTTACCGATACCGCGAAGATTTAAGGTTTTTTGTTCCTTTCGCAGCTTCAATTTTTGTGCAAGCTATTCAGTTACAAAATTGATTTGCGAGCCTGAATAAAGTCACGCTCGAGCTAGCGTATATTCACCACTACTGCCTTTAATCTGAACAATAGCAGTAGCGAGAATAACTTGATCTTTTGAAACTGAGGCATGCATAGCTAGAAAGCTCGAAGCTCCTTGTGATGGTGTGCTATTGAACGTAGTTTGATATTGGTGCAATAGTGTGTGATGCGATTTATTGCAAACACTGCACCGAGTTAATTTGCACTTTGAAACTGTGTGTCTCTTTGGAAGGCAGTTGATGCAACACACTGATGCAGCACACTTTTCGCGAACTCAAATCGTTGCATCACAGGTATTGAAGCATAGGTTTGGCATGTCGTAATAAAATGATCGTTTGAATTGCAGTATTAGCATTTCGCTTTATTTGCTTGTTGATTTACACAAGCAAACGAAGCTATTTGGTTTCTATTATGGTTCATCTCATGTTTTGGTTATGATGAACTATCAGAAATTTTATGCTTTGAAGACGATGCTGCTTCAGCAGAAAGAAGCTGATACCGCTTATTCAGCGCGGCTTCCATAAAGGAAGTGAACTGAAATCTAGTTGCTCTTCCCACTTCGTTCTTGTCATCGAATCAACCTTTGACATTACTAAATGAATTTTGATCGCGTTTGTGATATTCTTTTCGTCACCAAGGGAAAGAAGCGAATCATAAATTGCGGAAACAGTGTCTATCATGCTGCGCAATGCAGAAGCTGATGGCTTTTGAATTTCTTTTAGTTCAAAAAGAATAGACACATTGTCGAAAAATATAAACCTTTTTTAAACTTGCTAAGCTTTTGGATAATTTTGTTCCGTTATTTGGAAAGCTTTAATTGTTTCTAAGGCTTCACCCGAACATGATATTAATTGATTGAACTTTTCAATATTGGGAAACATTGGATCATTGTCTACTAGACTCTCAAAAAGGCTAATAAAATTTTTGTATTCGGAATATTTCCCACTGAATTTCGGGAGAGACATTTTTGGAAGGCGCGATTTTTTACTTTGGATACAAGCAAAGCTTTTGCACTGACGCAAATGTCTTCTAACTCTCCGCGAAATACGTCGCTATGATCAGCTGATTAAATCTCAGTTTGACAGACCATGATCTGATCGACGAATGAATTCAAAATATCCAACCGACCGACATTCCAATTTTATTGGATTAAGTGACATCGTTTTTCCTCTGAAGCCGTTTTAATTCGCACAATATTATTTTTAAGAACTTTTCGCTGATGTCTTAATTGTTCTATTTCAGCGTTTTGTTTAGGTGAAGCCTGCCGTTTTCTGCTCGCCATTTTGATGAACTTTCAATCAATTACTTCGCCTTAAACTTTCAAAATAACTTTCTTTCCAAGAATTAGTTTATCTGGAAATTGTTTACTTTACCACAGTTTATGAAATAAAATTTTTTGGAGATTGTTGAAAATATAGTTTAATTTCATACGAAATTCCACGAAAACGAAGAGAATTAATTTCAATAAACTGATTTAGAACTGTTGAAAGTTTTTAGTTTTTCGTAAAGCGAAATAAATTTAACGTAAATAAAAAAAAAATTTTTATGATCAAAATTTAATCGCTAACACATTCTTCGCACGAACAAATTTCAAAGTAATTTTGATCACTTTATACGATCACTCTTGACAGCTGGAAAATCAGGGAAACTTCAGCGAGTGAGTGGGCTGTCAAAAAAAATTAATCTCGAAACGTCAAACGAATGTAAACAAATCTCAATTTGAGTATTGATCGGCTTTTTTATTGCGATTTGATTTGATCGGATTTGATATTAAAATAATTGAAAATATTGCTTCAAAACGAATCCCGAAATTAGCTTGAGTGTGTGTATGCGAAATGTGACGATGACGGCGGCGGCGCGGTGACAAAGAACGCAGTAGCTTAACACTTCAATTAATTTATGTGCCTTATATTGTATATATGTTTGAATATGTAGTTTAAGCTTTGTTTGTCGAATAAAACAATTGAAATAAATTTGATTGTATTTTTAAATCAACCACGCACTTGTTTATTTGTTTCACCATCAATATATATGTGTGGTACGGTGCGCTGACATTGTGCCAAGCGACATTATGCCAAATGTAGAAATTTGGCACAATGACGCTTTTGCAAAGTGACATTGGGCCAAACATTTGGGTTTGGTATAATGACGCTTTGTGGAAGTGCCATAGGGCCAAATTAGCTAGTGACATTGCGCCAAATGTAGAAATTTGCATCATCTTGCTCATCTGTGTTTACAGTCCTTTGCGACATGACTAAAGGGATTATTGGCTTAGTGACATCTAAGAAACTCCCACGCTTATATTCATAGTGTGAAGGTCTGATGTATTCAAATGCTTTGTTTTTGAGCATAAGATAAAGTAATAGTAAGAAATTCGCCTGTGTGTATAAAAGATATGTTCTTACTTAGTTCAAGTGATGATCTTAAAAAAAAATCTGCAGCCGCCGCCGCTTTAAGTACAGAAAATGAAGCTAAAAGCGAAGCGGGAAAAAATTTGGCAAGGGGAGTATGGGTTTGTGTTCTGAAAATTAAAAATTCGCGCGAATCTTTAATTTTCAGAACACAAACCCATACTCCCCTTGCCAAAATTTTTCCCGCTTCGCTTTTAGCTTCCTTTTCGGTAGCCTGCAGATTTTTTTTAAGTTCATCACTTATATCTTAAAATTGAACTAAGTAAGAACACATCTTTTACACACACACGAGAATTTCGTACTATTACTTTATCTTATGCTCAAAAACAATACATTCGATTGTTTCAAATGATCTTTTAGTTTCTTAATCAAGTTTAGTTTATGATTCAGTCAGTTATTTACTTTTACATTAATAAGAGACCTGTATTTTCATAGACTTATCCATTTGTATAGTTCTTATGACTCACAAGTCTGAGCAAGTGTATCTGCACTTGTTTCGTTATATTGAAAAATGTAAAAAAGCGTCACGGTACCAAATTGGCCTAATGACGCTCTACAAAAGCGACACTGTACCAAACGCTAATGTTCGGCCCAATGTCGCTTTACCAAAGCGTCATTGTGCCAAATTTCTGCATTTGGCATAATGTCGCTTGGCACAATGTCACGGCACCGTGTGGTACCCGTGGCGTAATGGATAGCATGTCCGCCTGTTAATCCAGAGTTTCGTGGTTCAAATCCCAAAAGAGGCAAAAATGTTTTTTCCACGGGTATCGCCTTCCGCGAGGAATTGGCAAATCCTCCGTTAGTACTCATTGCCATGAAAAGCGCTTTCTCGATTAGCTGTTCGGAACCGGCAGAAAATTGTAGGTATATTCCATTCCCTCACAAGGCATGGCTGTAAGAAATGCTCTAGGCCCAGGGGCTCCTCGTTCTCTTGCACCACCCTATTTATTTATTTTATTTTGTATCAATATATATGTATGTAAGTAAATGCAAAGGACAAAAACTAAACGTCAAAGGCGGCAATAAATAGGCGATTATTTTAAACACTTTCAGTTTTTGTGAGTATCTGTCTTTTGTTTTGGTTTCATAAAACCTTCCACCTGTCCAATGACACTTCTCGCCAACGCTGTGATTTGATGTGTTGGGTGGTAGGCTAGGTACTCCTTTGGCAATAGCTGATGGTGGTTGCTGGTTCAACGAGGATTTAGCACAAGCTGATTCCAACTGTCTTTGTCTTTGAATTTGCACACAGAGATTTCACTGATGTACAATTTACGCGGCGTAAGATTATTTATTAATATTGATTTTTAATCAAATTGACACGATTCTTAACTTCGCGGCGCGAATATAGTATATATATGTCTGTGTGTACGTTTGATACTGTAACTATTAGTTTTAGTTATTTTATTTAAAAAAAACAAATTATTAATTTAAATTTGTTTCTGCTCGGACGCCATGAAAATTTGTAATAATTTTTACAAATGAGCACTTATTTCGAGTTAAAATTAAGTTTTAAAAACTTCGAAAAAGCGGAACGAAAAAGACGAAAATAAAAATGACCGTTCGGTTCAAATTTGCAAAACGAAGTGTGTTTATCTCATTGTTCTTCTTCTTCTTCTTCTTTTTGACTTTCAGGAACAAAATAACGAAATATTAAATATGGCCGGACGGGCGCGAAATTTGAAAATTAGACCAATTAGTTTCTAGACATTATGTCAAAACAGGACCTGTTCGCTGCGGTAAGATGTTGATTTCAAGGACAAGTACCTACTATTCGTTTTAAACAAATTATGAGGCACGAAAAGATGGCGAAAATTTGAATGCCTAGTGACCGCCGATGAAACACTAGGATTATTTAGTTTTTTTTCATTAGAGGTTTTGCTATTGAAAACACATGGGGGCCTTCAGTTTCTAGCATTTCTTCCGTGTACGCGATAAAACCAACACAGTCGTTGGTTGCTAGGACTTCGATTGATTCTTTTGTTGTTTCTTATACATACTTGTCGATTGATACGATGAGCGTCCCCTATCGCGTTTGCGTTGTTTCCCAAATTTTGTCAGCTAGATCTAACCCAGTTTGAAAAGGCTGCTCTATATAGTTACGGCAAGTGGGATGCTAATCTGCGACGGAAGTTTTTTTCCCCAAAGACACTTTATTAAGTCTTCACACAACAATGGGATATTACAGGCTGCGGCTGTGGTCACCATGTGTCGATATAAATGCGATGGCTTTCGGTCGCCTAAATTTTCCGCGGACAAAAGTTGCTCTAACCTTCGTTGTTCTGAAAGTGAATGTCTTTTGATGAGCAGCTATTTTAAATTGCAAACTTATTTGTATGTGGTGAATTGTTTAATATATCTATAATGTTATTGACTGCATCAATCGGAAGCGAAGTTAGTACATACGAGTATTTTCTCTCATCTTTCGTAATTTTTTTGGTTGAAACTGCGCCTCGACACAGGCGCGGATTCAAGGGGGGGGGGTCACAGGGGTCATGACCCCCCCCAAAACAGCCCGCATTTCAAAAAATAGAGCTAAACCAATCGAAACTGAAACTGAAAATAAAAAAAAAATAACCGAACAAAATCTAATTTTTGTAAACTTGAAAAACGGAAACTAACCAAGCGACCAAGAGCATCAGTATAAAGCACATCCGGAATCCGGATATCTACCCAGGGACCGCATTGCCTTGTTTCAGTCTTTGAAATTTTTTCGATGAAGCATTCCAAGTATAATAACGTGGAATCTCCGAGTAAAGCAAAGTTCGTGCAAACGGATCGCTTTGGCAGATCGCACAGAAATTGGTCAATGTAGTTGCTGGAGGTGTTTCAGTACGTTGCATAGCATTCGAAGCCGAGAAACATACTCGCTAACCATTCTCCAGATGCACTGCCAAATGCACTTCACTTTATTAAATAGGCAATGGCTTTATTTAATAGACTATATTTTATTTTTTTAATATTGATTTCACACAAAAATCCAGTTTATTTGCAGCCCCGGATCTAGGGGGGGGGGGGGGGGTAGACCGGGGCACTTACCCCGGGCGGCAAGTTTTGGGGGCGGCAAAAATCCGAGAAGTGGACAATTTGTCTACCTTTCGGTTTCAAAGCAGCATCGGTTGCTGCGACCGAGAATAGGACAACTTTTCTTCTTTTCGGTTTCAAAACAGCCACTGTGGTTGCGAGCGAAGGGAAGCACAGTCAAAAGTCAAAGTGGACAGATCGCATTTTACTATCATTATAAGTTTTTGTACTTTCTTGTCGATCATCTAATTGTGCTCATCTCATCACACAATGTCCTCAGCCTAATCAAGGTAACTTCTTGAACTTGATCTCTCTGCTCGCCAAACATAGTTCAACTCTTAAGTTTCAATTAAAACACTTAAAATAGGGACAAGTATCATATTTATGAAAGACAATTCAAAATGAAATAATTGACATAATGGCAGTTAGAAATAGCATTTTAAATGAAATCAAAGAAGCTAAATACTACACGATAATGTTCGACTGCACTCCAGATGTATCCCATACAGAACAAATGAGCTAGGTTATTCGATATGTAAAAAGAACTTTCGATGTGTGTGAAATAAAAGAAAATTTCATTGATTTCATAGAAGTTGCTGGAAAGACAGGATAGGACATTTGTCAACAGATTCTAGACAAATTGGCTGTTAATGATTTAGATATTGGACAATGTCATGGCCAATCTTATGACAATGGGTCCAATATGGCCGGCATCCATAAAGGAGTACAAGCCAGGATTGCAGAAAGAAATGAACTGGCCCAGTTCGTACCGTGCTTGGCTCACTCCTTAAATCTTGTAGGTGCTCATTGTGCCTCATTATGCCAGGAAGCTATTAACCTATTTGGACTGGTTCAAAAAGTATAATTCTTTTTTGTTGGCTCCACTACTAGGTGGGACATTGTGAAAAAAAATGTTAAGGCAAATTTAAAAGGGAGTAGTCAGACGAGATGGTCGGCGAAACATGTTTTTTGTGAATGCTCTATTGAATAATTTGCCAGAAATAGCGGAAGCCTTAGAAGAAGTTAAGCAAATTTCTCATGCTCCAGAAACTAAGTACGAGGCAGGTAATATCTTAACAGCTATAAAGAATTTTAAATTTATTTTCAATTTAACTATTTGGCCGAATATTCTCCGCGAAATCAATCGAGTGAATATTGAGATTCAGAAAGAAGATATAATCCTTGCACTAATTTCGCTCTAATGGATGGTCTGCTCAAAACTTTACAAAAAATGAGACAAAATCCAATGGAGTATTGGATAAATGAGGCTGAAAAAAGTGGTGTTGACCCTATCTTGCAAAACAAACGAATTCCGAAACATAAAAAACATTTTGATATATATATACAAACACTCAAACCTGTTCAACTCTTTTCTAAAGAAATAATGATGGTATTTGATCGAATCATATCAGAAATTAAAAAGAGGTTCGATTGTGCTACCATACTGAATATGAACTTCGATTTTCTTAATGGCTATTATATTTTGAAAATGTCAATTGTAGAACTGCAAAAATATGGAGCGGATCTGGCTAAAAAATATGAGCGAGATGTGAGCACCGTTGAATTCTGTCTGGAACTTTACGTTTTTAAAGAGCAAGCTTTGTGCATTTGCATTTGCAAGCTGGTGACATTGAAAAAGCTAGCGGTTTCTATCTCTTGCAACAGATCTATGCGCATGATTTACAGGATGCTTTTCCAAATAGTTGTGTTGCCTTGCGAATTTGCTCTACGCTTCCCACTACATCCGCAAGCTGTGAGCGAAGTCTTAGCAAACTAAAACTAATTAAAAATTATTTGCGATCATCTATGAGCCAGGAACGTTTATCCAGTCTAGCAATCTTAGCGATAGAAAATCAAATCGCACACGAATTAAATTATGATAAGGTCATAGATTTATTTGCTGAACAAAAAGCTCGAAGAGTAAAATTGTAATTGCAAATGATAAATATTCTTATATATGGCGCAGAGGCATGGACCTTGTCAAAGGCAGACGAGAACGCTTTAGGATGCTTCGAGAGAAAAATTCTTCGGGTGATATTTGGTCCCGTCTGCATAGATGGAGAATGGAGAAGAAGATTCAACGACGAATTGTACGGGCTGTACAGCGACACTGACCTTGTCAAACGAGTCAAGGTCCAGCGGCTTAGATGGCTGGGTCATGTAGAGCGAATGGACACCATCGCTCCGGCCCGGAAAGTCTTCGAATCCAATCCCGAGGGACGGCGCAGTAGAGGAAGACCGCGACTCAGGTGGCGCACGCAAGTAGGAGAGGACCTCAACCAACTTGGCGTGCAAAACTGGAGGCAGCTAGCTAGGGACCGAGTTGGCTGGAGAAGCATGTTGGTTGAGGCCCTAGTCCGACCCGGACTGTAGCGCCACCTTAAGTAAAGTAAGTAAATGATAAATATAATAGTAAATTTGATTTTGTCTTTATTATAAACCTTTTTATTTTAAGTCCTATCCTGTACTGTGTATAAAATATATATTCTACATATCTGTAAATAAATAGGACTAAAACAGAAAAAAGAGCGGTTTAAGCGTTTTTTCTGAAAGGCTTGTGTCCAGTTGTCAGTCAATTAGTGAAGAACTGATAGTTGAAATAATAAGGATTATAAAGGTAAAGCAAATATAAATTGGTGGGGCGGCATTTTTAACTATTTGCCCCGCCTTTAAAAAATTGAAGATCCGGGGCTGTTTATTTGTCAATATAAGTAAACTTTTTTTTAAAAAAGAACAGTGTTTTGTATATAACTAACGCATTGCATTGATGTCGTTTCCATAAGAATATAGGGATAAAAAGTATCCTATGTCCGTCTTTTGGTCCTAAGCTCCCTCCCCAACAATTTTCAGTCAAATCGGTTCAGCCGTTCTGGAGTTATGGATAGTGTAACTAACACGACTTTCTTTTATATATATATATATAATATATATATATATATATATATATAGATTTATAATTTAATATAAACAACAGTTTATTTTTGTTATATTTGATTTTTTTTATCCCGTGACCCCCCCCCAGAAAAAAATTCTAGATCCGCGCCTGCCTCGACAGCAATAAACCAGGCGGCTGGAGCTCTCTCCCAAAAACTAGGCAGTTTAACACAGGATACTTCGTAAAAATTACTGTACAATTGATCCCCCGAGGTATGCTGTTGTCCAGCATGAATCGTTGGTGGTGGTATGTATAGTTCTTGCGATCCTGATGGGCCACGAGGATCTGCAGAATCCGCCGCCGCTGTCGATTTTTTCTCATCCATTTTTGACACTAACTCTTAAGTAATTTTAAATGAGAAATCCATATGCACTAGAACAAGCAAACATTTTAATATATAAGCACTTTAAGAAAGTCATGCACTCATCTGCAGTGTTGCTCATATAGTCTTTTTTTTTTTTTTTTTGTCAGGAGTAAATCTTCAAAAGACACTTAGTAGTATTCGATACCAAGTAGTGTGGGATTCTTACCCACTAAAAACTCCTCGTAATCAGAACCAATCTATAACGATCGACAACAGATTTTTCTTTCTCAATAATATTATCGCTTTAAGGGAAGCTTAAACTTTTAATGCTTCCCATGACTTTTAGACCATTAGCTCGTGTGGCTTGGTTCTTCTTAATCTCCGAACATTGCCTCTCGTATTTAATACGGACTCCATTTCAGAGTTGATATGACTATGCAGTCGCTGATTGTGTGATACAGCATGTTTTCTTACAACTTCTGTAACCGTTTCTATTTGTAGGTCACGATGTAAATCGCTATTTCTTATATACCATGGTGCATTTACTATTCCACGAAGGACTTTGTTTTGGAACTTTTGGATGATTTCAGTATTTGTTTTCTTTGTACAGCCCCATAATTGGATTCCATAGGTCCAAACAGGTCTAAGTGCTTGTTTATAAAGCATTATTTTATTTGCGACAGATAAGTCGAACTACCGCGTAACCAGTACATTTTTCTATATTTCAAGTTGAGCTCTTCCCTTTTCTTTTTGATATGCTCTTTCCATTTTAGCTTTGCATCCAAATTCATCCCAAGGTATTTGGCCGTATTAGCGTAAGGTACAGCTTGATTGTTGATGAATATTTGAACGTAGCTTAACTTTTTATTTGTAAAGTTTATATGTGCAGATTTAGCTTCATTGAGCTTGATACGCCATTTTTTGGTCCAATCACTTACGGTGTCGACGGCATTTTGCAATTTCTCAGCAGCCTTGACGACGCACTTACTGGATGCCAAAATTGCGGTATCACCTGCAAAAGTAGCCATAATGGTGTTGTTATCCACTGGAATATCCCTTGTATATATAGCAAATACAGGGTAGGTCCTAGGACGCTTCCTTGTGGAACACCGGCTTGTATATTACCTAGCTTTGAATATTCTTGATCATACCGTACTCTGAAGAGCCGGTTTGAGATATAAGATTTTAGTATTTCGTAGTACTGCCTGGGTAGGTCCCTTTGCAGTTTGTATGCTAGCCCCTCATGCCATACCTTGTCGAATGCTTGAGCAACATCTAAAAATATAGCCGAACATACTTGTTTTTCTTCTAATGCTTTATCAACTGCATCCGTTATTCTATGAACTTGGTCTATCTTGGAATGTTTATTTCTAAATCCAAACTGATGATTTGGGATTAGATTTCTTTCTTCTATGACTTTGCTCAGTCTTTTAAGTAGCAATTTTTCAAAGACTTTTGCCATTATTGGTATAAGCGATATTGGTCTGTAAGACGTCACTTCTGTTGGTGGCTTACCTTGCTTTGGTATAACAATTACTTCAGCAATTTTCCAATGATGTGGGACATATTGGGTCTTTAGGCATGCATTTATTATGAATTGGAGTTTTATGAAGGCTTTTGATGGCATTTCTTTCATAACCTGAGTAGTTATTAGATCGTACCCAGGTGATTTTTTGTTCGATAGTTGATTTCGACACACACTTTTTATTTCTTTGAGTGTGACAATTGGTATGTCAACTTCATCGACCTTATCAATAAACTGTAAGCTGATTTCAGATGTATTTGCTGGGAATGGCTTAAAAACATTCGCAAGATGTTCTGCAAACAGGTTAGCTTTTTCTTTCGGATCTCCGATCCAATTCCCGTTTAGAGATTTAATTGGCGGGTTTTGTAACTGCGGTCTTTTCAGGCGCTTAGCTGCTTTCCAGAGCGAATAATCAGTTGAAGCATCAGTCGTTAAATTTTTCAGGAATCTACTTAATGAATCATTTTTGAATTCGTATATTTGTTTTTTCAGTTCGTTGCTTAGCCGGTTATACGCTGTTTTGTCGTCTGGAAATCTAGTATTTTGCCATTTTCTTCGAGCACTTCTCTTCTCCAATATCAACTCTCTTATCTCGGCAGGGTATTTTGTTTCAGTTTGCTTCCTACTCGAGTAAGTTGGTGTACTTTCTTCTGCAGCTTGTTGAACATCGGCAATGAATTGTTCTACTTCAAGGTCGATTTGCTCTTTTGTTTCCATAGGGGATCTGAGATTTATATAGCTTTCAAGCTTTTCTCTGAATTCACTCCAGTTTGTTTTATTGTTTACTAGCTTAGGATTACTTTTTTCCATTATCTCCGATTCATTAAGTGATAAAATCACCGGTGTATGATCTGATGATAAGTCATATTTTCCTTCGACTCTTATATGGTTTCGTTTGATACCTTTAACTATGAAAAAGTTAACAAGGTCTGGTATTTTACTTGAATCCGATGGCCAGTATGTTGGTGATCTGGATGAATAAAACTCACAATTGTATTTGAGGCCTGCTTTGTAAAGCCTTCTGCCTTTTGTTGTTATAAGTCTGGATCCCCAATGGGTGTGCTTAGCATTAAAGTCACCGCCAACAAGGAAGTTATGTCCTAGTAGATTTAGCAGTTCTGTATAATCATCTTCAGTCGGGGAACGCCTCGGCGGGCAGTATATTGATGCCAACTTGAAGTCTTTCTTTTTCATACCAATACTAATTATTGCTACTTGCATATTCTCGTTTGTAAACATAACTTCTTCATGGTGTTTTAAGCTCTTTTTTATGAGGATTGCCGATCCACCTCTAGCCTTATCAGCTGGATGAGGAGCGTGGTAGCAAATATAGTTTGATATTAAATCATCAAGAACCAGTCCACTTGAGAAATGAGTTTCGGACACCAGACAAATATCTATGTGTTCGATGTCTAAGAAGATTTTTAATTCTGATAAATGGTGTAAAAGACCGTTTGCATTCCATGTTCCAATTTTTAGTGTTCTGTCCATCATTGTTTTTTAAGAACGACTTCTTCACTTAGCCGTTTGATGTTCAAATCCTGATTGTCAATTCTTTTAAGAATAAGTTCAAGGATTTCTTTAATGGAAAATTCTTCATTCTTCCGCACGTTTTTAATAATCTGTGAATAGGATTTTTTTTCGTCGCTTTTGCTTTTAACAGCTTCCTTCGGAAGTTCTTTCTTACTTTTATCTTCAGCTTCAGGAGTTCTTTTTGTGTTTGCTGGATTGCTGGGCTTTATTTCACCGGATGTCATTTTGCTTTTGGATTTTTGAAATCTTTTAGCAACTGGACAGCCTCTATAGCTTGCAGGGTGATTACCTTGACAGTTTACATTTTGCTTTCTGTTCTTTGCTTGATGGACAGTCTTTAGTTGCATGTTTTCCTTCACACTTAACACAAGCAAACTCGCGGTTGCAATATTTTTGGGTGTGGCCAAATGCTTGGCATCGTTTACATTGCGGAACAATGTTTGATTTTCGCAGTGGTTCAATTTTGACTTTTATGCCCAAGATTGATCGAATATTATAGACATTTTCAAGACTTTGTTTGCTGTCGAAAGATAGCGTGAATAAAGGCAGTGATCTCTTTATTATTATTGGTTCCCCAGCAGAGTTCTTAGTAGTCTCATTCTTAATAAGATTGACTGCATCAAGGGCTTGGAAGCCTGCTTGAACAAGGTCTTCTACTAATTCTTTTGGAGAACATGAGGAATGTAGGCCTCTGGCTACTACTTTTATTGGTCTTGTGGATTTGTTTTCATAGGAGTGCCACTGGATTTTATGTTTGCTTAGTTCCTCAGTGACCAGTCTATAGTCATCATCTTCCTCGACATTGACTTTCCAATTGTCTTTGTTATACGATGTATATTTGCAAGCTTTTTTAGTACATTTCTCAATCATTTTCTTAAGATCTCCAAAATTTGGGAATCCTGTGATCATAATTGGTGGTGGTACAGTTTTTCTGTTGCCTTTAGACAAAGACTTCGGTTTAGCATTGGCTAGCACATTATTTGCATTATTCTTTGTAGTACCCAAGTCTTTTTTATTTTCATTTTTCGAGGTTTGCTGGTTCTTTGTATGCAATTCGGGGCTACCTTCTGCTTTTCGTTTTTTAGCAGTGCGCTTATTTCTTTTTCTTTCAGTTTCAAATAAAAGTTCTTCTTCGTCAGTTTGATACACAGTAACAGTATCTTGTTGACTTGTCTGAACCGTAGACTTGTGTTCCTTGTCAAATAGGGACACCTTTTCTTCGAGTCTTTTTACTTGCTCCTGAAGACTTTGAACTAAGGTTTCAAGTTTCTTTCTTGCTGCTATTTCCTTTTGCCATTCATCAGAGTAATCTTTTGATTTGGTTTGGCAGTTTTCTTTGATTTCTTTGAAACTCTGTTGTCCTGCAGTGTCGATCATTTCAGAGACATTGGTTTCTTTTTGGCTAATGACTTTTACGTCATTTGTCTTAGTTGGGGTTTTCGATGGTGTAACCCTTTGGGAGTAGTTTTTTGGTGGAGTTCTCTGTATTTTCGTACTCCGTTTTCCAAAATTTTTAAGCAATAAGTGGTCCTCCCCAGAATCCGTAGGACCGATCTCTTTAGAGAGTGGATTTTCCAGTTTTGCTGGACTGCCACCTGGGGTAATAAATCTGTTTGTTTTGTTCATTGCCATAAATTTTTTAAACTTTTTTTATGATACAAATAGGTCAGTTACTTCTATTCGCATTTTTAATTCAGCCGTCCAACTGGGATCAGACGCTGACCAGTGTGCCGCACAATATGTGTCAGACGCTCTTGGATTTATTGTTGAGCTGGTACATTCAGAGTGATATTTTTCTTTCTTTGCTCCTAGCTCCTGAAAAGATAATTCAGGTGACACAGCTCGTGGATCAATTGATCCAACGCTCGTCGTTAGTTGGATATCCAGCGGGCACCACTTGGAGGTGACGATGCGATTTTGCTCCGCCATATATAGTCTTTGATCAAAAAAAAAAAAAACATTAGCATAGTTAAATTTTCAAAATAGTAGCAATTAATTGTAAGCCAAACACGACAGAAAAGTTTTTTTTTTTTTTTTTTTTAGTCTTTGATAAAAAAAAAACTTTTCTGTCGTGTTTGGCTTACAATTAATTGCTACTATTTTGAAAATTTAACTATGCTAATGTAATAAACTTAAATCAATTTTTAAAAAAAGTAATTTAATTATGCAGGCGACCATTGTAAACAAAAAGAAAATTATATGAATTATGTTGCCTTGATGCATAAATCGAATAGAGCTACGTAAGTACGATTAAAAAAATCACGTGCATGCAATTGAAAATGTAACCTGTGATGTACATTACATGAAACTATGTGACGTCCAAACTCAGAGTTCGAATAACTGATCCTGTGTGTTGTTACAGTCTAACGTTGGCAATCGTTCAGTAGTTCAAACGGTATTTGATGACGTTCCGTTGCAATTCGAATATACACCCTACACCTTGTGGCGATTTTGATTGTATGGTGAATGTATTTTTGTGGATTTGCCTGGGCATGAGCAAACTCTCAATTGCAAACTACCCAATGGTCGTCTCCTCTTTGCTGTATTATGTCGGTCAAAATCGGCTGCTGACACCACGGCGCTGGGCTGGGTTCGTAAGCAATGAAATGATAGTGCGAATTAAGACGATCGCGAATAAAAAACCGATTAACTAATCATTAAAAGACAAATTAAAATGTATTATTTCTCAGTACAGATTGTACTAAGAAAAGTGGGCGCCAGGAAATTTTGAGGTGAAACTTCCAAACCACGAATTAGTTCTGAAATAGTACGAAGAATAAAAAAAAACAATGCAATTAAATTCCCAGAAGGGATTTAAAGCTATTTATTGTGTTTGCGTGTTGGGAAAACCGTACAAAAGTTGGATTAAAAACCCAAATCTTTTAAAAAATTAAATCTTACAATGGTGGACGGTTAGGCGAACCGTTGAAAAATGTAAACAATAGAAACAACCGGAAAAATGAAACGTTAGTTGTTCTTTCCCGAAAAGAACAATTAATAAAAACTAAAAAGGGTCGCGTGTCTCACAATTTTGAGAATTCGCGATGGCAAAGATCAACCGAAACTTTAACAAGACTCACAAAAAACTAAAAATCATTCTACTTATCTTTTTCTATCTCCAGCTATTCCTTCCTCCTTTAAGGTAACTATGTTTCGTCCGACTGACGAATTCTCGCCTCCCACTGACTCTACACAATTTCCAAAACTTTTAAACAATTTAAAAAAACTAATCTTCCAAAACTATTTTCAACTTTCGATAATTAAACTTTTCTTTTTCTCTAAAAAATCACAAGATCGCAAAGTAAACCACTTGTTAACTAGGTCAACCAAGAAGTCGTTGATCTTGTCAATTTGTCCTTTCTCGACTTTCAAATTCACCCACGCCAATCGTGTCTCGAGGTTTTCGGTAACGGTTCTCTAGCGCATGCAGCCTTATGGCTGACAAGCACCTCCGTTGTCGAATTCCAGCGAGACCTTTCACTCGCACAATTTTCCAATCACATTGAACTGAAAAAGTTGTTGGGGGTTTGTTCCCAAAACTTATCCAGCTCATTAGTCGAGATCAGACCCCTCCCATAAAACATGTCGAAAAAAATGAAAGTTCCTGAAAGTTGAAAATAATACTTCTGGGCATTTTCCCAGTTACTCTACTATATATATATAATTTGTATAGTGTTGTGTGTGATATATCCTGCTTGTGTAGTGTGTGTGATGAGATGTGTGCATGATTATGAGTGTAAAGATGATAGTTGTGATGATGATAAAGGGTGAATGATGGTATAAGTCAATGAATGTAAGCATGTGTAAATGATGATAATGATGTGAATGTCGATAAATGCGAATGATGATGTTAGTGAGTGACGAAGTATGACATTCAATTAAAGTAAACGGTGTGCGAGTCTCCAGAGGCTTCTGGCTCGACACACCAAACGCCGACATCAGTTCAGCTCATCCGCTGATTACGACATGCACCTATTTTGTCAGTTGCTCAAAGCTATGTTTCGATCACATTGCTAAGAGCAAACAACGGAGAAATGATGGGACGAAGAAATGATAGGGAAGGTTTTGACGAAAAGAGAGGGCTATCGAAATGTAAATAACTAAATGTAAGGAAGGTTTTTGTTGTGGAAAAATTTACTGTAACAAATGTAGAAACCCTGTGGTCTCTTTGTTGGCGGTGTGGGGAATTATTTATAATAAGTTAACTTCATGTTTTCACAACTAATATATTTATTGCTTCTTAAATTTTTTCTACAATTGTAATACTATAAACAGAGCCCTATACGCAACCGCACACGACAGCTAAGGAGATGGAGGAAGACTGACCTGCATATTCATTTGAACTCACTTCAGAGTTCAGACGAGTGTTAGACTTTCTCTTATACTCATACTATTCCAACTGCCAGTGGCGTAGACCAATTGGTTTTCTGTAGTTGATTAAATGATTAAATCGACATCGTCGAAAGATACTACAGTGTGTAAACGATGATCTTCGTTGGAATGACCACACATTCGAAGACGCCGAAAACGCTGCTAAATGCTTAGGCTTCTTGAGACGATGCAGAAAGTTCTTCACCCCTTCTGATCTGGCATCAATTTATATGTCCTTTATCCGCCCAAAACAGGAGTATAACTCCCATATCTGGTCAGGTGCTCCTCAAACATCTTTGTACCTACTTGATAGGGTACAAAACAGAGCGTTAAAATTGATAGGTGAAAATTCAATCGTAGAATCGATTGATTCTCTTGAATATCGTCAAAATGTTAACTGTCTCACTCTCTTTTATCGCTTTTTTCACCAACAGTGCTCTAGTGAAGTAGCTAGCTATATTCCTCCCCTGAGACAATTTAGCCGCAACACTCCCCTCGGTAGGAATGCTCATCAGCATTGTAGAGTACAAAACAAAGCGTTAAAATTGATAGGAATCTATTGATTCTCTTGAACATCGTCGAAATTTTACCTGTCTCACTCTCTTTTATCGCTTTTTCACAAACAGTGGTCTAGCGAAGTAGCTAGCTGCCTTCCTCCCCTGAGACAATTAAGCCTCAACACTCGCCTTGGTAGGAATGCTCATCAGTTCTACCCTGAGCCCAACTTCACGTTTACAGTAAAGTATAGAGATTCTTACTTTAGTTGCACCACCCGAATGTGAAATGCTATACCTGGCTGTGTTTATCCCCTGCATTACGATTCGCAAAGGTTCAAAAGCAATGTGCATCGGTGTAGCCTATTAAATACTCTCTTATTTTCTTGAATGCTCGCACTGTGTTCTTTAACATTATAAGGGTATTCATAACCCCTTGATAAGCGCGCGAATTATAAAAAAAAAAAAACTTACTTTGAATACAAACGCATTCCACATGATCAGCTGATCATGACAGATTGGAATTTGAATAGAATAGGTGGAAGTGGCTGTCAGCCAATGAGTATTACCTACGTACATTGCCTGACACACTAAAAGGCCGCAAGGGCGCATTTTAATACCACAGAGATCAGCAAGTTAATCACCTATTGATCTCAGAAACCCGATGTAAGATTAACGAGTTGATCACCCATTTATCTTCCATTGAAGGGCTAGCCAGTTAATCACCCGCTAACTTGTAATGTTTTTCGAAAGACTTTAAGGATCATTGTAAGCTTAGTCGCTAGTATCATCGAAGAAGAGCTCACCGAAATGAGTTTTCCTCCTATGAAGTATAGTGCAGGGCATGAGCAAAGAAGATGTTGAAAGGTTTCTTCCTCTTCTTCATCCATGCAGCTTCTGCAGAAATCATTGGAAAACACAACAAGTCTTTTCTCGTGTCTCCCTATTAGACAGTGTCCCGTAAGAACACCTATGGTAGAACCTAGATACAGGCAGTTCAGGGCTAACAAACTCTTTGAGCGTTTTGAGTTTACACACTCCCAAACTCCCAAACTTTTTTGGTTGCAAGGCAGTTATTACTCTCAGTTCATCTAGTGTTTGTTATCCTCGAAGTGTCTTGTCTAAGTAGGAGTTTACATGTAGCGATAGGTACATCTATGGTCTTCCATTATGAGCGTAGGGAGGTGGTCGTGCCCTTTTTGTCTAGTTCGTCTGCCATACAGTTGCTTGGTATGTCCCTGTGCCGTGGCACCCATGAAAGGTGAATGTTGAAGTGATTTGACGTCTCCCTCCGAGACATCTGAAAATTTTGGACCGTGATGAATTTTGTAGAGACAGAGGTAAGAGATTAAATGAGAGCTAGGCTGTCCAAGAAGATTCAAATAGCCGTGTAGGATATAAGGTTTTCTTTGAGCCAAGATAGCACTTCCTTAATCGCCAGAATCTCCGCTTGGAACACACTACAATGATCAGATAGGCGGAAGAAAAGACTGAGATTCAGTTTTTCTGAGTAGATTGCACATTCCTTTTCCTACAACTTCGCTTGTTTTTGAACCATCGCATCGGTCTAAAAGTGTATTGCTTCATTTTCCAAGAAAGTACCATTTTCCCAAGCTTCTCTTGAAAATTTATTGTCTTGGAAATTTATTGTCTAACACCAACTTGGGTGTGGTATAGTCGGATCGATTAGGTTGGAGATTAATCTGGAGTATCTGCAGCATTGCTACAATCATCCAGCTTAATCTCCAAGACTGTAGCATAAGTTCCTCCATGTCTGAGGAGAAGTCTAGCAATTCATCCTGAGAAAGAAGACCCAAGTTGTCGTCCTTTTGGGGCGATTTTTTTTAAATTGTGTCTTGATCAGACACTATACTTGTATTCTTTTCGACCAGTTTCGAGCAAGATGGCTGTTCCAAAAAATAGTAGCAACTTGCAGCGTCAGTTTCCATGATGGAAGATTTGACGCCTGCAGTGGACTCCTTGGCTTCGGATTCAGCCGCTTGCTTTGGAAGCTTTGCAGCGGCCTCATCTTTCTTGTATATTTTCAGCACAAGGATGTCAAAACCGTACTGAATAACAACCCCGCTTGCCGCCAGGGGTTCTTATGGCTCCTTATTTAGGATAACAAGAACCAACGGATAACGACCCACCGTCTCTTTTTCCATCACCGGAACCGTCCAATCGTGATCAGGTAGGTCCGGGTTGCTGTACTGAATCCACCGGAAACCCATCTCCCCCGATTCATGCAAAGCCGGTACCAAGGCACGAGCTCTCGGTCTACTTGGGATATCCTCCCTTGCCACAAGCTCAAGCCAGATCTCACCTAAAGCGCTGACAGCAAGTTTGTACAGATGAAGCGATCTCTGGTCTTCGCAGGCCATCAGCTTGACGCAGTTTTGATACCAGCCAGCGTCGCTGATTCTTTGGAGGGGTCCCAGATTCACCTCGATAACAGATATAAGCCTGAAAGCGAGGTGAGCCTTGACGTCTGCCCACCTGTCGGCAGAGATGTTCCCATCCATATTGCGCCCGTCGATGACCGCGACAACAGTCCGTCCCTTGAGTACGTCACCAAAGGTTGGCCTTTTAGGTTGAGGTTTTTCAACCTCCGCCTCTCTAACCCTGCCAGTCTGGACGGCCCTCCCCGTGTCCTTTATTTTGAGATGGCGAAGGCGAATTGTTTTCAAAGCTAATGTTGGGGACTTCGTCATCTCTATTAGCAGTGGCCGTCCGCTTGCCCTCCGGTTCACTGGCTAGAACTAACTTTGCAGCCTGCTCGCCAGAGTCGGGATTCTTGGTTCCCACTACACTGACCTGAACTGGCTTTGCAGCTGGTTCAGGGCCTGTATGCTAACCTTGTATCTTACTGGTGGGAGGTTTGTCCGTTTGCTCACATTCCTGTTTCGGCTTTGCAGCAAAACCAGAGAATGTGTAAAATGTTCGTTGTCCCGCCCCAGTTTTCTTTTTTGTCCTTTTGTTCGTTTGTTTGTCAGGCAAGAGATTGATCTGAATAAATTCAGGATTGTAGCGTGACCGATGTTGTTATCGGTCCATTAGAAGATAGCTCTGATACGAAAGGATGTACTGGCAGCCATTTGTTTGCTGAAGATGTCTAGTGGTGTGAGATTGAGGAGTATATTAAGGGCAGCTGAGGGTGTTGATCTCAGTGCTCCGCTTATACACAAACAGGCTGTTCATTTAGACCTTACTTAGATTATCGCAATATGACCTTTTATCAAGAGCGGTCCACCATACCACTACTCCGTATGTGAGTATTGGTCTGATGACCGCGGTGTAGAGCCAGTGGGTAATTTGGGGCGAGAAACCCAAATTATTACCAATGGCTTTTTACAGGAAAATAGGGCTACGGTGGATTTCCTGATTCTTTCCTGTATATTGACCTTCCAGTTTAGCTTTTTGTCTAGAATTATTTACCTAGATACTTAGCTTCGTCTGAAAGTTCAAGTAGGATTCCGTTGATTGATAGAGTTATTAGTTGAGGAGTTTTATATTTCCTGGTGAAGAGAACGAGCTCAGTTTTCTGAGGGTTGACCCCTATCTCACTATTCCCCGTTCATTTTACAAGTTTGCTTAG
This sequence comes from Melanostoma mellinum, assembly GCA_914767635.1. Lineage (NCBI taxonomy): Eukaryota > Metazoa > Arthropoda > Insecta > Diptera > Syrphidae > Melanostoma > Melanostoma mellinum. The sequence goes on along the minus strand of OU612060.1, from coordinate 71,242,985 downwards.
AGCGGTTTGCATCAGATCCGTAAGGACGTGAAATGTTTTCCAGATACCGCAATGGAGACGCCCTCTGTGTCGAGGAATGTGGCCAGAGTGTATACTTTGGGATGGAGGGAATATTTTATTGTACGAACCAAGGTATGTAGGGCCGTTTTAACAGATTTTCATTTGCTTTAAGAGTGTTGTGCTGGAGATGACAGTTTTGGATCTATAGCCATTCGCAGGTGGATATCAATCAGTCGTTCTAAGTTTTAAAAAGAAAAAATTATTGAACTATTGGTCAGAGATATTTTGGGTTTACGTGGGATGATTTGAAGATTTTGAAGTTGGGCTGGAATTATACCATCAGGTCCAGGGGATTTGTATGGGTCAAAACTGTTAATGGTCCAAACTAGTTTTTCCTTGTAATCAGATCGAGGTTGTTTGTTATTATGCTACCTGATTCTATGGAATCGTAGCTACATAAGTTCTTAGAGCTGCCTGGAAAGTGAGTGTCCAGAAGAAGATTGAGCGTTTCTTTGCAGGATTCTGTCCAGCCGTCAGCTGATTTAAAACTGCTAGGCATGGTTGGACTCTTTGAGAGGATATTTCTTAATCTCGAAGCATCTGAAGTATCTTCCCAGGAAGTTCTTTTATTTTTGCTCACTTGATATCTATAAGTTTTGAGTCTTTATAGAATACGTTATATTCGCAGTAGATCGCAATACATTCAAATCAGTAAAAATAAAAAGTTGCTTCATCAACATGATAATACAAAAAAACTGAATAGTGTTAGAAATGTTAGCGATTGGTGGAAACTAGCAAATAACTTGAAACATATCTCTCCGAAAAAAAAACAGTCTCCAAATTGTTGACTTTTACAATCATTTTAGGACTTTACTCGCTCCTCCTCAATGTGAACTCGTGATTGCCTGGACTTAACCATATGTAACAGATCCTTTCCTTGACTCCCCTTTTGAGTTGTGGGAGCTATCTCATGTATTGCAAAGGGCAAAACTTAAGAAAGCACCAGGCAAAGACAGAATCAGTTATGAGTTCTACAAAAATGCCCCGGCTTGTTTTTTAGAAGAAGTTCTCATTCTATTTAACAAAATATTTTTAACTGGCGAGGTTCCAGGCTCTTTTCGTAGTGCCATAATTACCCCTCTGTACAAAAAAGGGGACCCTAATAACTGTGAAAACTACAGAGGCCTTTCACTTTTAGATACGCTTTACAAGGTCTTTACGGGTTTAATTTAAAATAGAATAAATGGTTGGTTAGAGCGAAATGATATTCTTTGTGAGTACCAATCTGGCTTCCGAGCAAGTTATTCTACAATAGATAACATTTTTAATTTAGCCAGTATTGTCCACATTAATCAAAAAAGAAAGAAAAACACTTATGCATTTTTTGTTGATTTTTCATGTGCCTTTGATCTGATCCCACGTAATTCACTTTTCTTTAAGCTCTCCTCGTTGGGGTTGCCTACAAAGATAATACAAATATTACAGCTCCTTTATACGGATACAACTTGTCAGGTGTGGGATGGAATTTTTCTTTCGGAGTCCTTTGAAGTAAATGTTGGTGTAAAACAAGGATGTTTATTAAGCCCAATCTTATTTAGCCTCTATCTAAATGACCTACATAAACATTTACTAGGAGGAATTAGTGTTGCAGATACGGTTGTAAAAGTACTTTTGTATGCCGACGACCTTGTTATTGTATCTGATTCGCCGATTGAACTTCAACGTATGATTGACTCATTGTTTAGCTTCTGCTTATTATGGGGTTTAAAAGTTAATCTAAACAAATCCAAAATTTTGGTGTTCAGGAAGGGTACAAGAATTTCGAACAACCTTAGTTGGAACTATGGTTCCAATCCGATTGATGTAGTTAATGATTACAAGTATCTAGAGGTAACCCTCAATTATTACCTTTCTTTTAATAAACATTTAGATTTAAAGCTCTCATCGTCTAAAAGCGCAATTATGTCAACATGGTCGAAATATATTCATCACCCTAATATCAATTTCTCCAATAAGCTAAAAAATTTTGATACTGCAGCTAGATCGATTATGCTTTACGGTGCACAAATTTGGGGATCAAAGAAATTCGACCAAGTTGAAAGACTTTTCAGATTTTTTATGAAAAAGATGTTAAATCTGCCTAGCAACACCCCAAATTATATGCTGCATTTGGAAACTGGCTTGAAAACCCAATACCTCCGAACACTATCTTTCCACTTTGACTATATCGATAAAGTACTGGAATTTCCTAGAAACAGATTGCCACGTAAACTAGCTCAAGAGACAATCGCTCTTAAAACTTTTTGGGTCGTTGACTGGTTAAATTTGGGTCAAATGCTTAACATTGATATAGATCTGTCTATGGCTTCTTTCCGGAGCCAACATAAAAATATTTTGACGGCTCTTGAAACTAAAGAACATGAAAACCATATTTCCGATGCTAGTAGCTCTCAATTCCATGATGTGTATCCTCACCTTAATTATGAAATAACGCCATACTTCACCAATGAAAACTCCGCCCACCTAGTCAGTTTAATTTTTAAAGCAAGAGGTGGTCTATTAAATATAAATGCAAGAGCATTCAAAAAAGATACAGTTGGTATTTGTACAATATGTAATCTGGATGAAGTTGAAAATGTACATCACCTAATTGGTAAATGCCCAATTTATAATAAAATCAGAATTTCTTGTTTTAATAAAGAATCATTGTCGATAGAAGAACTTTACGCCGAACTAAATGGAAACAACTTCTTATCCCTTTACAATTATTTAGTAAATTGTCTTAAATACAGGAATATGTTAATTAATGAATATTTTTAAATAATAAGTATGTACAAGTGCATTATATATTACAGCCAGGGGCTGATGTAAGATTTGTGATATTAAATCTAACTGAATAAAGAGAAATCTGAATAAAAGGTTATAGTAGCATAATGTCGTAATTTATAAATTGAAACTTTGTCTCTTTATCAATGCTATTTTATATAAATTGTGAATTATATGCTAATATGCTGCTGTAATACTAAATTGAATATTTTGTGAAAGAAAAATAATTAATTTTTGATGTAATTTTTTTGAGATTTATTTTTGATTGCGATACCAATCTGACAGACAACAACATAATTATGTTATGTCATAATATTGTATTACATTATTAAGATTTTTGCTAAAATTTGTTTATTATTATTATATGAAATTTAAATAAAAATCTTTTCTAATCTAAATCTAATCTATAAGTTTTGAAGGGTTCCTTGTAGGAGTCCCAGTTTGTTAAGATTTTGGAGTGTTGAGCTCGGTTGTCGGTTGAAAAGTTTTCTGCATTTCTTACTGAGCGGTTCTAGCCCCGAGTTCCACCACAGTGGCTTCGGTTCTGCTCTTATTTTTATAAGATGACAGGATTTGTGCAGTTAATGTTTAAAGGTGGTGGTAAGATAATTTACTTTTTTTTGTCCCGATCCTGTTTGTTTGTAGGGTTTTGTAAAAGTTCAGGATTGGTCAACTTTTTCAGAGCTACCCGGTATTTTTGCCAGTCGGTTTTCCGATAGTTCCGGAAGACTGGTTGCTTGAAAGGTTCCTCGTTAAGATTAAATTGAATGTATCTATGATCGGAAAAGGAGTGTTCTGTTTATATTTACTTTCCAATTTGTAATCCTATGATGAACTGAATTAGAAATTACAATAAAATCAAAAAGTTACTTCATTTATGTCGGTACATTCCCATACTGTGTAATGCACGTTAGCATCGCATCTAATGATCAGGCAGATTTTCTGCCATTCCGTTTGTGAAAGAAAAATAATTAATTATTGATGTAATTTTTTTGAGATTTATTTTTGATTGCGATACCAATCTGACAGACAACAACATAATTATGTTATGTCATAATATTGTATTACATTATTAAGATTTTTGCTAAAATTTGTTTATTATTATTATATGAAATTTAAATAAAAATCTTTTCTAATCTAAATCCAATCTATAAGTTTTGAAGGTTTCCTTGTAGGAGTCTCAGTTTGTTAAGATTTTGGAGTGTTGAGCTCGGTTGAAAAGTTTTCTGCATTTCTTACTGAGCGGTTCTAGCCCCGAGTTCCACCACAGTGGCTTCGGTTCTCCTCTTATTTTTATAAGATGACAGGATTTGTGCAGTTAATGTTTAAAGGTGGTGGTAAGATAATTGACTTTTTTTTGTCCCGATCCTGTTTGTTTGTAGGGTTTTGTAAAAGTTCAGGTTTGGTCAACTTTTTCAGAGCTACCCGGTATTTTTGCCAGTCGGTTTTCCGATAGTTCCGGAAGACTGGTTGCTTGAAAGGTTCCTCGTTAAGATTAAATTGAATGTATCTATGATCGGAAAAGGAGTGTTCTGTTTATACTTTCCAATTTGTAATCCTATGATGAACTGAATTAGAAATTACAATAAAATCAAAAAGTTACTTCATTTATGTCGGTACCTTCCCATACTGTGTAATGCACGTTAGCATCGCATCTAATGATCAGGCAGATTTCCTGCCATTCCGTTTCAGCGACAATACTTTTTTAAAGCTCCTGGAGGAGGGCCAGGATGGTTGTGGAAGAAATAAGCTGATTCCAACCAGTAGGTGTTGTCGCTGGTTTGGTATCTCACAGTTGTTACATAACGATTGCTATAGTCAGGGAGTAAAAATAAATTGAATGAATATTTGGGGTTTGTATTGTACCTCGACTTTATTGATCTATTGTGCCCCCAACTTCTCAAGTGGTATTCCTTAATTTTAAAGTACTTCATCCAGATTAGTTTCTCCGATGAAACCTAGTATCTGGGTTACGTTTAGGAGTTTAAGCTCTCTCTCCTTTATGTAGGACTATCAAAATAGAACCTAGCCGAGATAACAAAGGATAGGTTAGGCAGAATGGGCTGATGGTTGATCTTATTACCGTCACACTTAGATCAAGGTAGATCCATTGTTATACCCTGAAGTATTGTAACGTCCTAGAAACCTATGAGTTTATGTTTGGCCAGTTTTTAACCATTTTGTGGCCTTTATGAAATTGAACAGGCTGCTTCTTGAAGTGTCTGATAATTCTTCTAGTTCATTGAAAAAGTAATTGCCTAGAAATTTTTTCCTAATGTGGCAGATTGCAGGGCATTGACAAAGCAAATGAGTGGTATCCTCATGTTCATCTTCGTCATTGCATCCTCTGCACAGGTCATCGGTGCAAAGACCCATTTTCTTTTTGTGTCAACCGTTCGGCTCTAACGCGAACTGTGATATGTTGACGAAGGGGCTACCCTCATCAAAAACACTGCTCCAACCCCCCACCTCATCCAGTCTTATGTCAAATGACTCAAGGTCGACCAACCCGGACGGTACGGGTGCAGAGACTATCGGCTCCGTGGCTGAAAGGGGAGGACCTCCTCCGAGCTCCGGAAACACTCCTACCCTCCCCCAAGTTGTAGGTGAAACTGATCCCAACCTCCTTACCTTTCCAAACCATAAAGTGAGGCGGAACGCCAAGCTTGAATGGGCAATGAAAATCATTGCCATAAATTAGAAAAATGGCTCAGACTCAACGTCTAAGCGCCAACGTTCGTTCGTAAAGTCAATTCCGAACGCCAAAAGGCCTAAGATGCATAAATCAAGCACCCTCAGCTCCAAAAAAGACATGTCGTGCAGTGACGCACTGAAGAACAAACCAATTTTCGCTGTCATTGACAGGAGTAACGCAGATGGTGCGATCTCCTTCGATCAATAGGCAATTATCATGAATAAGCTCCAGGCCTCCTACTGGACTCTTATGATGGAGAACCCAGGGGAACCTGCCATCTTTGAGGACGCAGGATGGTATCAAGGACACGTCAGGTTAATCGCTTTTGATGGAGAGAGATCGCGTGATCTGTATATACTCGCGATAAGCAGGTTAGAGGGACTCTGGTCTGGTGCTAAGCTTGAAGTCGTGTCAAGGGAGGATATCCCTTGCAGGCCTAGGGCTCGCGCTAGACTACTAGCGGAATTCTCCTGCAAGGAAACTGTAATGAAAATGATACAATTCGGCAATCCAACCCTGCCTACTCACGATTGGAAAGTCGCTAAGCTAGAAGAGCCGGAGGATCACTATACATCGGCTATAATAGTCATCAATGAGGACTCCCTAGCTTCCCTTGCTGAGACAAAAGACGTGATTCGGTTCGGCTGGTCAAACATTGCCTTTAAAATATACAAAAAAGATGAAGAACAGAACATCGTTCCATCTTCCGTAACAAAAAGTGCGTCTTCAGTGGAAGAACCCGCAGGGAAAGTCGACCCTCCATCCATGGAGATAGACGAGCTCGCAACATCCTCTGCTGAAACGTATGATAATAAACCCTCCACATCCCACTTGGATGCCCAAAACGTCATCAAATTCTCCGACTTGGAGACTGATGACTCCGCTTGTTACGGTAAATTTTCCCGCAACAAAAACCATTCTTACATCTAGTTATTTTGATTTCGATATCCCTTTCTTTTCCTCAAACCTTTCCCTATCATTTCTTCGTCCCATCATTTCTCCGTTGTTTGCTCTTAGCAATGTGATCGAAACATAGCTTTGAGCAAATGACAAAATAGGTGCATGTCGTAATCAGCGGATGAGCTGAACTGATGTCGGCGTTTGGTGTGTCGAGCCAGAAGCCTCTGGAGACTCGCACACCGTTAAATTAAATTGAATGTCATACTTCGTCACTCATAAACATCATCATACTCATTTATCGACATTCACATCATTATCATCATTTACACATGCTTACATTCATTCACTTATACTATCATTCACCCTTTATCATCATCACAACTATCATCTTTACACTCATCATCATGCACACATGTCATTACACACACTACTCAAGCAGGATATTACACACACAACACTATACACATACATACGCCTATCACAGAGGAAAACAATAGAAATGGCACGTGTGAAAGCCATACTTCGTTATGAGACACACTGTGCAGCGTAGTGCTGCAAGTGTAAACATCCTAAAGTTAACTTTTATTTTTGTAAAACCGAATCATAAGAATGAAACGTTAATAGTTTTCCCTTTTCCCCAAATCTGCGCAAAGATCCACCGAATAGGGTAAAGTAGTTCATTTTGGTTTTAGTAGCTTTTCCTCCCTTCTTCAATTTTCGAAAAATTGTGACACAGAGAATTTTATCATTCCCCTGACTCAGTAGAATATATTGTAGAGTAACTGGGAAAATGCCCAGAAGTATTATTTTAAACTTTCAGGAACTTTCATTTTTCTCGACATATTTTATGGGAGGGGTCTGATCTCGACTAATGAGCTGGATAAGTTTGGGGAACAAACCCACAACAACTTTTTCAGTTCAATGTGATTGGAAAATTGTGCGAGTGAAAGGTCTCGCTGGAATTCGACAACGGAGGTGCTTGTCAGCCATAAGGATGCATGTGCTAGAAAGCCGTGACAGAAAACCTCGAGACACGATTGGCCGATTGTATTAATGTGTGTGTGAATTTGAAAGTCGAGAAAGGACAAATTGACAAGATCAAACACTTCTTGGTTGACCTAGTTAACGACAAGTGGTTTTTCTTGCGAATTGTGGTTTTGAGAGAGAGAAAAGTGAAATTGTCTTAGAATAGTTGAAAATAGTTTTACAGAAAAGTGTTTGAAATTTATAGAAGGATTTGAAAAAAGTTTAGAGTCAGTGAAAGGATCAAAATTGAGAAATGAGAAGAAAACGTCAGACGGACGGAACATAGAAAATTTGAAGGAGGAAGGAGTAGTTAAAACAAAGATAAGTAGAGTTTTATAGTTTTTGCCAGTGTTGTCGAATATAGTTCCGGTTGTTCTTTGCCAACGAAATCCTCAATAATTGTGAGACACGCGAACCTTTTAATTCGTATTAATTGTTCTTTTCAGGAAAGAACAATTAACATTTCATTTTTCCGGTTGTTTCTATTGTTTACATTTTTCAACGGTTCGGCTAACCGTCCACCATTGTAACATTTTATAGTTGAAAAGATTTGGGTATTTAATCCAACTTTTGTACGAATTCCCCAACACAAATAGAAAAATAAATAGCATTAAATCCCTTTGGGAATTTAACTCTCGTATTTTTTTTATTCAGTTCTTAACATTTCAGCCTTTAATATTGGTTTGGGAATTTCACCTAAAAATTTCCGGGCGCCCATATTTTTCCAGTACACCCGGTACTTGGAAAATACTTTTAATTCATTCTTTTAATTATTAAATTAATCGGTTCTTTTATTCGCGATCGATCGTCTTATTCGCGCTACGCTATCATTACATTGTTTACGAACCCAGCCCACCTGAGCTTAGTCGTGGTGTCAGCAGCCTACCTGCTGAGTGTTACACTTTTAAGTTTATCAGCGCGTTTGACATTTCGTCTGTTTATCTCGCGGCACACCGGTTGTGCATTTCTTTTGATCTTATTGAATCTCGTTCATTAATTTAGTAAATTGGATACGGAAAATCCAATCGCGTTTAGTTTAATAATATCGTATTCATCGTAAAGTTAATTTTAGCGAAAAGAAAAGTGTAACAAATTGGCGCCCAACGTGAGGTCAGCTACTGCAAAATCTGTTTGCAAGGAGCTGGAAGACAATGTCTTCTTGTTGTTCGGCGTACCCAAGTTCGTTGTCTGCGACAATGGTCCCCAGTTCAAGAGTAAGGATCTGAAAACGTTATGTGATGCCTACGGCTCGTCGATTCGGTTTACCGCGCATTATCATCCGCAAGCGAATACCGCGGAACGTATTTATCAGGTTTTAAAGACTACACTTAGGGCTTATGTGTCAGAGAATCATAGGGTCTGGGATTCGCAGTTTGCGAAAGTAGCGTGCAGTATGCGCACGGCCCAGCACGAAGTTTTTAGAGTTTCACCGTATTACGCGAACTTCGGTAGGGGAATAATGACGTATGCTGGTTCCTCCACCGCAACGGCCATTCAAAATAGTAGGGATAGTGATAGGGACCAGAGTAGGAATAGCGAAAGGGACTTCAGTAGGGAACCTTCGACGCAGGGACGTTCAGTTCCTTCCAAACGAGTTGGTTTGGCGACGGAACTTCGCGCTTTCCGATGCAGCGAATTATTACGCTGCAAGGTTAGCTCCGAAGTTTGTGGGCCCATTTCGGGTGAAGAAAAGAGTGTCGGCTTGGACATACATACGTTCTCGAAGATGCCAATGGTGTCTCTCGAGGAACGTGAAATGTCAAGGCCCTCAAACCTTATTCCGACGACCTTGAAGAGAGGGCGTAAGGTGGTCGCGTAGCAAGGATGTGTTCGCAAAGATATACTGAGAGCAGTAAAAGCTCTGTGATGTGCTCATACTCTCGCCAGGAGCGATTGAGTTCTGGTTGTGTTGTCTGTTAGTGTGTGCTCCATTTGGTTGTGTTGTCTTACCTTTTCTTTTCCTGTTACTTCGGCTTTTCTTTCGAAAAGCCCAGTTTCTCTCTTTGGTAGGTAAGGGTGGAATTTGTTACGGTAAATTTTCCCGCAACAAAAACCATTCTTACATCTAGTTATTTTGATTTCGGTATCCCTTTCTTTTCCTCAAACCCTTCCCTATCATTTCTTCGTCCCATCATTTCTCCGTTGTTTGCTCTTAGCAATGTGATCGAAACATGGCTTTGAGCAAATGACAAAATAGGTGCATGTCGTAATCAGCGGATGAGCTGAACTGATGTAAGCGTTTGGTGTGTCGAGCCAGAAGCCTCTGGAGACTCGCACACCGTTAAATTAAATTGAATGTCATACTTCGTCACTCATAAACATCATCATACTCATTTATCGACATTCACATCATTATCATCATTTACACATGCTTATCTTCATTGACTTATACCATCATTCACCCTTTATCATCATCACAACTATCATCACAAATTAAACCGTACACGTTGAGTAATTTAAAGATACTAAGTTTATTATCTCTCAATTTGTTCTATATATACACGTTTTCTAATTACTATACATTATCTTATCTCTATACATATGCTAATACGAAATTGGGAAGACCCTTTTTTTCTTTCTTTTTCTTATCTTAGGGTCATAAACTAAAAATACTCATGCAGAGGACACAGGTCATAAAACTATTTATTCTACATCCCATAGATACTGAATAGGGATGTTTGTAATAATGTTTTATTTGGCCTAGCATCTGTAGGCAATAAATATATCTACACCGAACAAGATCGAGTTTCCTGTTCAAGTGTGTTGGCATAAGTTATGTGCCGAAAGATGAATTTCATGTTCAAATATGTTTGAACATTTACACTCCTCATCATGCACACACTACACAAGCAGGATATTACTCACACAACACTATACACATACATACGCATATCACAGAGGAAAACAATAGAAATGGCACGTGTGAAAGCCATACTTCGTTATGAGACACACTGTGCAGCGTAGTGCTGCAAGTGTAAACATCCTAAAGTTAACTTTTATTTTTGTAAAACCGAATCATAAGAATGAAACATTAATAGTTTTCCCTTTTCCCCAAATCTGCGTAAAGATCCACCGAAAAGGGTTAAGTAGTTCATTTTGGTTTTAGTAGCTTTTCTTCCCTTCTTCAATTTTCGAAAAGTAACACAGAGAATTTTATCCTTCCCCTGACTCAGTAGAATATATTGTAGAGTAACTGGGAAAATGCCCAGAAGTATTATTTTCAACTATCAGGAACTTTCATTTTTCTCGACATATTTTATGGGAGGGGTCTGATCTCGACTAATGAGCTGGATAAGTTTTGGGAACAAACCCCCAACAACTTTTTCAGTTCAATGTGATTGGAAAATTGTGCGAGTGAAAGGTCTCGCTGGAATTCGACAACTTGCTTGTCAGCCATAAGGCTGCATGTGCTAGAAAGCCGTGACAGAAAACCTCGAGACACGATTGGCCGATTGTATGAATGTGTGTGTGAATTTGAAAGTCGAGAAAGGACAAAATGACAAGATGAAACACTTCTTGGTTGATCTAGTTAACGACAAGTGGTTTTTCTTGCGAATTGTGGTTTTGAGAGAGAGAAAAGTGAAATTGTTTTAGAATAGTTGAAAATAATTTTATAGAAAAGTGTTTGAAATTTATAGAAGGATTTGAGAAAAGTTTAGAGTCAGTCAAAGGATCAAAATTGAGAAAGGAGAAGAAAACGTCCGACGGACGGAACATAGAAAATTTGAAGGAGGAAGGAGTAGTTAAAACAAAGATAAGTAGAGTTTTATAGTTTTTGCAAGTGTTGTCGAATATAGTTCCGGTTGTTCTTTGCCAACGAAATCCTCAATAATTGTGAGACACGCGAACCTTTTAATTCGTATTAATTGTTCTTTTCGGGAAAGAACAATTAACACTTCATTTTTCCGGTTGTTTCTATTGTTTAAATTTTTCAATGGTTCGGCTAACCGTCCACCATTGTAACATTTTATAGTTGAAAAGATTTGGGTTTTTAATCCAACTTTTGTACGGTTTTCCCAACACAAATAGAAAAATAAATAGCATTAAATCCCTTTGGGAATTTAACTTTCGTATTTTTTTTATTCAGTTCTTAACATTTGAGCCTTTATTATTGGTTTGGGAATTTCAACTAAAAATTTCCGGGCGCCCATATTTTTCCAGTACACCCGGTACTTGGAAAATACTTTAAATTCATTCTTTTAATTATTAAATTAATCGGTTCTTTTATTCGCGATCGATCGTCTTATTCGCGCTACGCTATCATTACATTGTTTACGAACCCAGCCCACCTGAGCTTAGTCGTGGTGTCAGCAGCCTACCTGCTGAGTGTTACACTTTTTAGTTTATCAGCGCGTTTGACATTTCGTCTGTTTATCTCGCGGCACACCGGTTGTGCATTTCTTTTGATCTTATTCAATCTCGTTTATTAATTTAATTAATTGGATACGGAAAATCTAATCGCGTTTAGTTTAATAATATCGTATTCATCGTAAAGTTAATTTTCGCGAAAAGAAAAGTGTAACACGCTAACGAGTTTCGCTAAGCGAGGATGACCTTCTTAGGTCAAACTCTGAGAGCGAAACAGACGACGACCTCCACCAGACCGTGGTGGGGGTTAGTCTACTTAGTTGTTCCCAAGATGGTGCAGCTAACTCAGATTAACCTCCAACACTCCAAGCAGGCTTCGGCCTCCCTTCTTCTCCGCCTAAACAAGACAGGGGAAGATATTTTCCTTATCCCAGTGCCTTGGATCATCAAGTCCATCGTTCGAGGACTAAGGACTCCTGGACTCTTCCGAAACTATCGGAAAATTGATTTTCAAAAATATCGGGTAACACTGGAAGAATTTATTAAACTTGAACTTTTCCAAAAGTTCCCTACAAACAAACAGGATCTAGACAAAAAAGTCAATGATCTTACCACTGCCCTTAACCACTGACCTCACAAATCCTGTCCTCTTATAAAAATAAGAGGAAAAACGAAACCACTGTGGTGGAGCTCGGGGCTAGAACCGCTCAGGAAGGAATGCAGAAAACTTTTCAACCAAGCTAAGCAATCAAAAATTTTAATAGACTGGGACTCCTACAAGGAATCCCTCAAAACATATAAATATCAACGGAGGAAAAGTAAAAGAACTTCTTGGAGAAACTTCTGTGGTGAAATAGAAGATACTTCAGAAGCTTCTAGACTAAGAAAAATCCTCTCAAAGAGTCCGACTATGCCTAGCAGTTTAAAATCAGCTGACGGCTGAACAGAATCCTGCGAAGAAACGCTAAATTTGCCTCTTGACACTCACTTTTCAGGAAGGTCTAAGAACTTATGCAACTATGATTCCACAGAATCAGGTAGCATAATAACAAACAACCCCGATCTGATTACAAGGGAAAAATTAGTTTGGGCCATTAACAGCTTTGACCCAAACAAATCTTCTGGACCTAATGGTGATGGTATAATTGCAGCCGAACTTCAAAAGGCCGCGGATATTATTATTCCTGTCCTTGAAGTAATTCTCATCGGCTGTACCACCTTGAACTATATCGCCACTCAGTGGAGAGATGTCAAGGTTATGTTTATACCTAAGGCTGGGAAATTATCCCACGTAAACCCAAACGATCTCCGAACAATAAGTCTATCATCCTTCCTTCTTAAAACTTTAGAACGATTGATACAACTTAAAATCCAAAACTGTTATCTACAGCAAAACACGCCTACTGTAAGGGAAAGACAAAGGTGAACCCTGATCCTGCATATTGGTAAGAAGTAGCACTAATGTATTTTTACTCCCTCATTACAGCAATCGTGATGTAACCACAATAAGATACCAGACCAGTGACAACATCTACTTGCTGGTATCAGCTTACCTCGGCCACGACTATCCTGGCCCTCCTCCAGGCGACTTATTGAAAAGGATTGTCGCTGCAGCAGAACGGCAGAAGATCTGCCTCATCATTGGATGCGATGCTAATGCGCATCACACAGTATGGGGTAGTACTGACATAAATGAAAGGGGTGAGTCACTTTTTGATTTTATTTTAAGTACTAACCTTATAGTAAGTAATATTGGAAATGAACCTACATCCATTACCAAAAGCAGACAAGAAGTCGTAGATATCACTCTTGTCTCCGACTCGGTTCATCATAGGATTACAAATTGGAAAGTATCAACTGAACACTCCTTCTTGGATCATAGATACATTCAATTTGACCTTAATGAGGAACCTCTCAAGCAACCAGTCTTCCGAAACTATCGGAAAATTGATTTTCAAAAATATCGGGTAACACTGGAAGAATTTATTAAACTTGAACTTTTCCAAAAGTTCCCTACAAACAAACAGGATCTAGACAAAAAAGTCAATGATCTTACCACTGCCCTTAACCACTGACCTCACAAATCCTGTTCTCTTATAAAAATAAGAGGAAAAACGAAACCACTGTGGTGGAGCTCGGGGCTAGAACCGCTCAGGAAGGAATACAGAAAACTTTTCAACCGAGCTAAACAATCAAAAATTTTAATAGACTGGGATTCCTACAAGGAATCCCTCAAAACATATAAATATCAACGGAGGAAAAGTAAAAGAACTTCTTGGAGAAACTTCTGTGGTGAAATAGAAGATACTTCAGAAGCTTCTAGACTAAGAAAAATCCTCTCAAAGAGTCCGACTATGCCTAGCAGTTTAAAATCAGCTGACGGCTGAACAGAATCCTGCGAAGAAACGCTAAATTTGCCTCTTGACACTCACTTTTCAGGAAGGTCTAAGAACTTATGCAACTATGATTCCACAGAATCAGGTAGCATAATAACAAACAACCCCGATCTGATTACAAGGGAAAAATTAGTTTGGGCCATTAACAGCTTTGACCCAAACAAATCTTCTGGACCTAATGGTGATGGTATAATTGCAGCCGAACTTCAAAAGGCCGCGGATATTATTATTCCTGTCCTTGAAGTAATTCTCATCGGCTGTACCACCTTGAACTATATCGCCACTCAGTGGAGAGATGTCAAGGTTGTGTTTATACCTAAGGCTGGGAAATTATCCCACGTAAACCCAAACGATCTCCGAACAATAAGTCTATCATCCTTCCTTCTTAAAACTTTAGAACGATTGATACAACTTAAAATCCAAAACTGTTATCTACAGCAAAACACGCCTACTGTAAGGGAAAATCTGTATAAACGGCCCTACACACTTTGGTACGTACTATAGAATATTCCCTCCATCACAAAGAATTCTCTCTGGCCGCTTCCTCGATATAGAGGGCGCCTTCAATAACGTCAGCAACTCTGCAATTACAAAGGCACTGACGAAGCTCAAAGTAGATGGTTCCATAGTGGAGTTGATAGATCTAATGCTAAAAAGCAGGAGAATCAACTCTACTCTCAAAGTGATTGCATATGCAGATGACGTCTCCATTGACGAAAACATGCTCACGTCCTTACGGACCTGATGCAGACCGCTCTAAATAAACTTGTAAAATGGACGGGAAAATGTGATCTAGTGGTCAACCCTCAGAAAACTGATCTCGTTTTCTTCACCAGGAAATATAAAATTCTTCAACTAATAACTCCAACTATAAATGGAGTGTCACTTGTACTTTCAAACGAAGCTAAATATCTAGGACTAATGTTAGACAAAAAGCTAAATTGGAAAGCCAATATACAGGAAAGAATCAGGAAATCCACCGTAGCTTTATTTTCCTGTAAAAAAGCCATCGGTAATAAATGGGGTTTCTCCCCCCAAATCACCCACTGGCTCTACACCGTGGTCATCAGACCAATACTCACATACGGAGTGGTGGTATGGTGGACCGCTCTTGATAAAAGTACCTATTGCGAAAATTTAAGCAAGGTCCAACGAACAGCCTGTTTGTGTATAAGCGGAGCACTGAGATCAACACCCTCGGCTGCCCTAAACACACTTCTTAACCTCACACCACTAGATATATTCAGCAAACAAATGGCCGCCAGTGCAGCCATTCGTATGAGAGCTATCTCCCAATGGACCGTAAATAGCATCGGTCACGCTTCGATCCTGAATTTATTCAGATCAATCCCTTGCCACTCCGACTACAACATCCCCCAATTGGTTTTTGATAATAAGTTCCAAGTCTCAATCCCACCGCGAACGACCTGGGAAGACGAAGAATTTTTGAGAGATGATTCAATTCATTTCTATACAGAGATGGTTGAAAAACCGAAGAAGGGGTAGGCTGCGGGGTGTACTCAAACCGACTTCATATAAGTCTCTCGTTCCGCCTTCCAAACCATTGTAGCGTGTTCCAAGCGGAAATTCTGGCGATCAAAGAGGTCCTATCATGGCTAAAAGAAAACGTGATTACATGATATCCTCAACGAATATCCGGATTTTCTCAGATAGTCAATCAGCCCTCACATCACTCGGCGCTGTTTCTACGAGCTCAGTAACCGCCCTCAACTGTCGCTTATCTCTTAAGGAGATGGCTGAACAGTTCAATAGTCACCTTTTTTGGGTGCCGGGGCACAGAGATATCGTGGGTAACTGCAAAGCCGATGAACTCGCCAAAGAAGGAACCGTTCTACCGATCTCAACCAGTAGGTTGAATATTGGTATACCAATCGCTACATGTAAACATATGCTAAAGCAAGAGGCAATGGACAGAACAAATCACAGGTGGAACAATATCACCACGTGCGTGGCAACAAAACGTATATGGCCAGGACTAGATCCAAAACGCACAAGACATTTGTTATTTATTACCAGATTCCAAGTTAGCTCCGTTATCAATGTCATTACCGGACATTGTCTGATAGGAAGACATGCCATAAGACTTGGCGTTCCCTCTAATGACTTCTGCAGAAGTTGCTTAGATGAGTAGGAGGAGGGGACAATCCCACACCTCCTCTGCTCATGTCCTGCACTCTCTTTTAAAAGAAAACGGCATCTGGGGAAATATTTTATCGATGATCCAAGTGATCTGGCGAACACAGATCCCCTGCATCTCCTTCGTTTTATTAAAAGCTCCAAATGGTTTTGTTAAGTGAGGTACTCCCTCGCATAATTTCTATGGTATCACAATGGACCTAGTATTGGTCTTAGTGTGTCAGGTGTATTTCTGACAGCCATTGTAACCTAACCTAACCTAGTAGGTTCAGGTTGTGTCCAGTTATGATACTGATAAGCATTTGTAATGAAGGTCTATTCAATGATAGTAGCTTTTCTGATCCGTTCTTATCGTATTTCGGCCATAGTTAGTATGGAAGTAACACAGGAATCTAGACATTCCCACCTTTCAGTAGATTTTCACATTATTTTGTTACCAATGATCTATTTAATTTCACAGGGTGGAATCCTGATTGATTGATCAATGAGAGCAGGGTCAAGTGCTGATGCTTTTCTCGCTAGTTCGTTCGCTTTTTCGTTTCCCGGTATACCACTATGACCAGGAACCCAGCAGAGTCTTAGGCTATGCTGTGTGCCAAGAACCCTTAGCTCTTCGCGACAGCAAGAAACAAGCTTTGATTTGACAAGAGTGACAGAAACCGCTTTTAGGCTATCAATGAAAAAAGTGATATCAGCATGTGATAGCCCCATTATGGACACCTGTTTTGAAGCGTTTGTAGTTGCCAAGATCTCGGCTTGGATTACGCTGCTGTGATTTGGAAGTCTGAATGAACTGGATAGGTTAAGGCTTTCTGAAAAGAAACCTGCACCCGTTCAAACTTCCATTTTTGAGCCATCGGTATATATTGATAAAAACGCAAATACAGGCTGATCTTTGTACTTTGGTTAGGGTTCTTAAATGCGTGCATTTTTCTCGCGCCTTCCACCAGACTAAATTACCATAAGATAGGATAGGTCAAACAATGGCTGTATACATTTATAGGATTATTTTGGGATTTGGTCCCCAGTTTTTTGCAAAAATCCTGCTGCACGAATAGCGCTGTGCTAGATTTTTTGTTACTTTCCCGTATATTGGAACCCCAATATAGTTTTTTGTCTAAGAGCACTCCCAAGTAAGTATCTGGCTTGATCGAAGATCTTAATAGGGGTTCCATTTAGTCTTGGTAACTCAAATGTAGGTATTTTTCTTTTATTTGTAAAGAGTACCAACTCTGTTTTGAGGGGGTTAACTGCAAGGCCGCAGCTTTTTGTAAAAGCGCTTACCTTGGTTAGTGTATTATTTAATTGTGCGCTAATTGTGGTAATTTCCCCATCGCCAGAAGGGCTAGGTCATCGGCATAGGCCACCACTTTCATGCAATCATATTTGAGAGCTACGATTATCTTATTCATGACCAGGATCCAGAGCATGGGTGAGAGAATACCTCCTTGTGATACACACTTCTTCAAGTTTGCACCTTCCAGTTCGCTGTGGATCTGACGTTTTGTTAGCATACACATGTTCCAATTTGTGATTGTTTCTTCTACTGCTTGACCATTTTGGGCCTTCTTTATTGCACTGTTTTGTACATTGTGATGTGCTTTTCGTTTCCCAGCCGAGGTATGACTCACGGCTGTCCAGGGTCGGCGAATAAAAACACGAAAACTTCACATAGAAAATCAGAAACTCTTTATTCTTGCAAACTTTTCTTTTTATATCTTATAAATAATTATAATTTACAATTTTTTTATTCTTATGGCTCCTATACGCCTTATTCCAAGCGTAGCTGCAAGTCAGCGTCGATAACAGGAACGCTCGTTGGCTCCTCTGGTTCGGCTATCGGTAATTCGGCGGTGTACCTGTAGGAGAGAGCGGATTAGCGTTTGAGTATTTTTATATGCCCTCCGGCAACGATCACAGGCGCTTTACTGTCCCTGTGCGGTAAGATCCCAACTTCTACTCAGTGGGTCGAGTATTATTATCTGTCCTCCGGCAACGATCACAAGAGCCCTTCGGCCCTGTGTGGAGATCCCAGCTTCCCCTCACGAGTTAGCGGGTGAGTATTATTATATGCCCTCCGGCAAAAGATCACAGGCGCTTAACTGTCCCTGTGCGGTACGGATCCCAACTTCCCCTCAATGGGTCAGCGGTTGAGTATTGTTATCTGCCCTCCGGCAACGATCACAAGAACCCTTTGGCCCTGTGTGGAATTATCTCTTGGTTCGCTTCTGGTAGTTCGGCGGTGGTAGTTGCGGTAATGCTGGCTTCTGGTACTCGGGAACAATAGGGTGGTTCTCCGAGCGGTATTGCTCTGCTTGCTACGGCGTCGGAATCTGCGGGATAGACTTGTTTTAAATAATATAAATACAAGCTAAACAATATGCTCTAGGCAACGAGCAGCCAGCTGAAAAGAACGTTTTCTTTTATTAATGACAGGTATTATTTAATGCCCCTGCCAGCAACGAAGGCCAAGACTTTTAGGTCTGACAGATCACAAGTATTTGGTACGGCCCTGTGTGGCACGAAATATTATTTGCAACTAAATATATTTTATAAGAATACTCACTCTACCAGGAGATGTGCACCGTTGCGCCGGTGCCGGCTGACTGAATTTTCTTAGCTCAGCTCGCCCTATTTATACTTCTCCGGCGTGCGCTTTTCCATACATTTTGTTGTTGCCTTCTATCATTTATTTTGTATTGCCTATGTCTCCACCGCTGCTGTGCTTACTCTGTTGCTGAAGTCTGCACTAAACACACGGTGGTCGTGTGCTGCTGTGCATTGGCCAGTGTGTCGTGTGGGTTGTATTCTACACTGTTGGAGAAACATATGTTCCATATTCTCCACGGCTGCACCTGGGCCTATGCTATTCATTTAGTGTAGCATACTCTGGGGGTGGGGTATGCGGTTTGTGCCTCGGATATTCTTTGTCGTGTAATTCCTGGTTCCGGCTTGTGCCTCAGATAGCATTTGGTGTTCATTTCCTGGTTCCGGTTCGTGCTTCTGGTATAGGTGTTTCGTAGTTCTTGCTACTGGATAGCGTGTGGTCATCGAGTTTCTAGCTCAAAGGCATTATAGAGTGGTGGTGGCGTAAGCATGTAGCGATGTATAAAATGCATCGTTACATACCACCCCCCTTTTGGAGGCGAGAACCTTCTCGTCTTAACCTCCTTATATATATTATTATTATTATTATTATTATTTTTTTTTCCTTTTTTTTCTTTGTCTTATATATATAATATATATTTTTTTTTTCCTTTTTTTTTCTTTTTATATATTTTTTTTGTATATTTTTCTCTTTTTTAGTATTTTTTTTGTTTTTTTTTTCTTTTATATATTTTTTTTTTTGTATTATTTTTTTTGTTGTTTTTTTTTCTTTTTTATATATTTTTTTGTATACATTTTTTTCTTCATTTTTTTTTCTTAACAAACAAGCTTAATAAAAAAATAAATACCTATTCCTTGCAAAAAAAAAACTTAAAGTGCTCCATGCACAAAAAAAAAATGGGCACGACTGGGTCGCACGAACTTGCGATTGTGTTCTAAATACGATATCAAAATCTTAGGGCTGAGTAAAAGGTTTTGGTGTTCGCTCTTTATAATATATTTGGTGGAACAGGGTTGCCAACTATACATTAATTAGGAAAATTTTATTAAATCACGAAAAATATTGAAAAAAATTCAATTAAATATTCCAAAGGTCTCAAGCGAAAATCTAAAAACGCCATTCTTTTGCAATTTCTAATACATATAAACGCTAAAAATTTTATCAAAATCGTTGGACCAGTTTTAAAAATAACGGTTTTTTATTTTACATTTTTTTAAAAAAAAAGTTTTGTTAAATTCAAGTATGCAAAATTTAAGATCTTAGCAAAAATTAATTTGACTAAAAATTTGAGAAAAATCTAAATTATGGTTTTGAAGTTATTTCAAAAAATCTAAATTTTTTAAAATTTTTTTTTAAAATTTCAAAAATTTAAATTTTTCAAATCTTGTTATGCAGTTTTCCTTAAACAACTTAAAACTTCTAAAATACAAAATTTCGTAAACATCGTGCAAGCCATTAACGAGAAAGTCGGTTTTGAAAAAAACGGTACTATCGGAGGTACCGTTTTTAAACTTTTCAAAAAATTTTTTTTTTAAATCATAAGAAATACAATCTAAAATTAATTCTACACACAAAATTTTATTGAAATCGTTGGAGCCGTTTTCGAGAAAAATAGGTATTATCATATCGGTTGTATGGCAGGTACCGTTATTTCAAGACCTAGAGACTCAATTCCAAAAACCCCTTTGTAGGCTACCCCACATACCCTAACTGCAAAATTTTAGGAAAATCGGTCCAGCGGTTCAGGCTGTAGAATCATATACATCCAGACAGACAGACACACAGACAGACAGACAGACAGACAGAATTGCAGGACCCACTTTTTTTGTATTCTCTATGATCGTAATGTCATGTTTAATTGTTATCTCAAAATTTTTTTCCGGCACGATTGCAAGACTTGCCTTATAGTACCTATAATCGCAAGTAAAAATAACTGTGACGTGCTTCTTGCACTAAACAAAAACTATACAGTGCTCCTTGCACCAAATTTTTCGGGCTTCTACGGCGGTTTTACGGGTCGAACGCAACCTCCTTCTTTCTTCCCGTAGGTTCGTGGGTTAGTACGGCGAACCCACGTCAAACGATATTCACCACGATCCTTCCGTTCCTCCGTCTGAAGGAGAATCGTTGTCGTCGGCGGTGCGGATTATATAACGCGTGC
Organism: Melanostoma mellinum; assembly: GCA_914767635.1. Lineage (NCBI taxonomy): Eukaryota > Metazoa > Arthropoda > Insecta > Diptera > Syrphidae > Melanostoma > Melanostoma mellinum. The sequence continues at coordinate 71,221,908 of OU612060.1, read as the reverse complement.
TTGGTTACCTCGACCCCCTTAAAATGATCCGGTTTATTGGGAGTCGGCCGTCTCTGGGTTGACGGGCGTGTGGTAGGCACGGAGGGTTTCGGTGCGTTGTGCGTCACTGTGACCATAGCCGCGTCGCAAACTGATGGAAGCATGCTAGTGCTTGGTTGCTTAAGGCCGCGCACGGATTTTAGCAGCCTTGTCCGTACCACAGCTCGGGTTGCTTTTATCTGTGCCGCCTTTGTGTCCGATGCAGTGCCCTTCCTTCCCGCAGTTCCACGGCTGGTTGATGGCCTTACTGCGGCTGCCCTAGTCAGTTGCCTGACCTCTGGCTCCTTTGGGGTGCGCGCAATGCGCTTCTTCGGGGTTGCGGTGCCGGCGGTTGTCTTGTCGCGGGGTTCGGGATGCGGTAATTTAGGTAGACAAATCGGTTGTCGTTGGCCGGGTTTTAAACGAGAGGACATCGTCCCTTGCCCTTTCCAGGGCTGCGCTATTTCTTTTTCCTTTTCGCAGGAATTCATGTTGGTCCTTTGGCGGTCACTGGCTGAATGGCAAATATCCACCTCAGCCCTTGCTTTTATACTGCATTCTGATGATGAGGACCTTTTGAGATCCTTTATGTTAGATCTTATAGTATTATTTTCTTGTTGAGCGGTATCCTGACATTTCGTTTGTCCCAACTGGTACAACGTTTTTAATCTTTCGCTCCGGACGGCAGGCGTTGCGGTTACTCTATGCGTATCGCATGACAGCGCCAACACATTGTCTCCACCAAACAGTCGGTCTCTTGGTTCTTCAGAGCTAATGTCAGACCACGGGATTTCATGACCTCACAAAGTCATACGGAAATCAGCCTTGCGTAATAAATCTACACCGATGACCATGTCATACGCTAGATGGTGCATATACGTCACTTTTCCATGAATGTCTTGGTCGGCGATAGCCATCGTGAGTAAATAGTGCTCTCGGCTGACAACCACGTCTCCGTTGGCGAGGTAAGTGAGATGACGATAGTAGTGGGCGGGTATCTTCGCTCGGCGTAACAACCGACGCGTATTTTCATTAATAAATGACATGGTGGCTCCTGTATCTATCAAAGCCCTTACTGGTTGACCATGGACCTGTACCGTCACAAAACAACGTGAGTCAAACTCAGTTGATTTCGCTTCTGACGGTGGCTGGTATTTCCTACAGCTGTCCTGCTGTTTCTGGTGTGTTCGGGTAAGCCGTCTATTCGGTCTTACTTGAGTCAGCGGGGTCGGCTTAGTTGTGGTTGTGGTCAAGGTGCTTGAATTAAGTGCTCTTGAATTTCCTGGTTTTCGGTACAAGATTTTTCGGGTTGAACAGCGGTTAACTTGACTGCTCATAACTGCGGCCCTGTGCGGATGACATCTACAGTCCTCGGTTAGTATCCCGTCCTCTCCGCAGTAGGAACAAAAGAGTCGGAAAGGCCTCGGGCAGTTGCTTTTGCTGTGTCCACGCTGCTTACAATTCCAGCAGTGCGTGGACCGGTCGTACTGGTTAGCGGGTAGTATCGGCCTATTGGCATTAGGGCGATCGAAATCGGGGCGTTGAACTGGGAACCCCAGGCGGTTGTCAGGTAGCGGGCGGTACGGCGGTGCATTGCGGTTCAGAGCTGCCGTAGGGCGATTTAACGCGTGGCGCGAGTTACGATCCTCCCCTTGGATATACTCGTACTAATCTGCCAACGTCATAAGCTCCTCGAGCGTTTTAAAATCGCGCCTCTTTATGTACAAATGGTACTCTGCACGCAAGCTGTCATAAATGCGATCAATATTGTCCATCAGGCTTATGCGAGGATGGCGATGAATCAGGTATTGCGTGCCCCGGATAAAATCTTTTGCCTTCTCACGGGGGCCTTGCTTCCTCCGCATGATTTCGTCCTCTAACTTGCATAAGTAACAAGCGGGCAAAAAGTGTTCGAGAAAGGCGCTCCGAAATTCGCTCCACACTTTGACGCGGTCGCGGTTAATGCGATACCACTCTAGCGCAGTGCCACGTAAGAGCTCTGGCAATGCTTTAACTACGTCGTCTGGGCGCAGGTCGTAACACGTAGTCAATTCTTCGAGACGGTCTTAGAATTCTGGGGCGTTACCAGGCGAGTCAAACTTCAGTCCCCATTTGCGCACGGTATTCATAACTTCCGCTTCGTAACTGAGCACAACTCTACCGGTGGTTCTCACCGTGGTTCTGTTGGCAGAGGGGGTAAGCCCACGTGTCGTACTTGCTTGGTCTGGTAAGTTCTCTGCGGATATGCCACCTCTGGTTGCCTCGGTAATGCTGTTAGGCGTGTGCACGAGCGGCGGTGGCCTATACGACGGTACTTCAAACCGTAGTTCCGCATAGCCGGGCGCTCTCGTTGCTGGTTCGGTTCCGGTGTCTGTAGCTGGTGCGTTGTCGTACTCTCTGGCGGTAACGACCTTCTCCAAGTCTTCACAAAGATTTTGCATCGACTTTCTCATTCTGGCCTCTTTAATATGAGCGCTGAATCTAGTTCTAAGAATGGCTATCGATCCTTCGGTATCGAGTCCTAGCTGACTCATTCGGGTTTTAAGCTCTTCCTTACTGAGCAAATAGATTGCTCCGATGCTCGCGTAAACATCGAAGCTTTCTTCGGAGTCTGACATGATTGGCTTGTTTCGTTTTCTGTTTATAATTCGCTAAAGAGTTTCTGTTCCTCGGGGAATGGACCTAAAGTCCCTGCTCGGGCGCCAAATTGTGATGTGCTTTTCGTTTCCCAGCCGAGGTATGACTCACGGCTGTCCAGGGTCGGCGAATAAAAACACGAAAACTTCACATAGAAGGTCAGAAACTCTTTATTCTTGCAAACTTTTCTTTTTATATCTTATAAATAATTATAATTTACAATTTTTTTATTCTTATGGCTCCTATACGCCTTATTCCAAGCGTAGCTGCAAGTCAGCGTCGATAACAGGAACGCTCGTTGGCTCCTCTGGTTCGGCTATCGGTAATTCGGCGGTGTACCTGTAGGAGAGAGCGGATTAGCGTTTGAGTATTTTTATATGCCCTCCGGCAACGATCACAGGCGCTTTACTGTCCCTGTGCGGTAAGATCCCAACTTCTACTCAGTGGGTCGAGTATTATTATCTGTCCTCCGGCAACGATCACAAGAGCCCTTCGGCCCTGTGTGGAGATCCCAGCTTCCCCTCACGAGTTAGCGGGTGAGTATTATTATATGCCCTCCGGCAAAAGATCACAGGCGCTTAACTGTCCCTGTGCGGTACGGATCCCAACTTCCCCTCAATGGGTCAGCGGTTGAGTATTGTTATCTGCCCTCCGGCAACGATCACAAGAACCCTTTGGCCCTGTGTGGAATTATCTCTTGGTTCGCTTCTGGTAGTTCGGCGGTGGTAGTTGCGGTAATGCTGGCTTCTGGTACTCGGGAACAATAGGGTGGTTCTCCGAGCGGTATTGCTCTGGTTGCTACGGCGTCGGAATCTGCGGGATAGACTTGTTTTAAATAATATAAATACAAGCTAAACAATATGCTCTAGGCAACGAGCAGCCAGCTGAAAAGAACGTTTTCTTTTATTAATGACAGGTATTATTTAATGCCCCTGCCAGCAACGAAGGCCAAGACTTTTAGGTCTGACAGATCACAAGTATTTGGTACGGCCCTGTGTGGCACGAAATATTATTTGCAACTAAATATATTTTATAAGAATACTCACTCTACCAGGAGATGTGCACCGTTGCGCCGGTGCCGGCTGACTGAATTTTCTTAGCTCAGCTCGCCCTATTTATACTTCTCCGGCGTGCGCTTTTCCATACATTTTGTTGTTGCCTTCTATCATTTATTTTGTATTGCCTATGTCTCCACCGCTGCTGTGCTTACTCTGTTGCTGAAGTCTACACTAAACACACGGTGGTCGTGTGCTGCTGTGCATTGGCCAGTGTGTCGTGTGGGTTGTATTCTACACTGTTGGAGAAACATATGATCCATATTCTCCACGGCTGCACCTGGGCCTATGCTATTCATTTAGTGTAGCATACCCTGGGGGTGGGTATGCGGTTTGTGCCTCGGATATTCTTTGTCGTGTAATTCCTGGTTCCGGCTTGTGCCTCAGATAGCATTTGGTGTTCATTTCCTGGTTCCGGTTCGTGCTTCTGGTATAGGTGTTTCGTAGTTCTTGCTACTGGATAGCGTGTGGTCATCGAGTTTCGAGCTCAAAGGCATTATAGAGTGGTGGTAGCGTAAGCATGTAGCGATGTATAAAATGCATCGTTACAACATTGTTGAAAGCTCCTTCAATGTCCAGGAAAGCTGCAGTGTGTATTCCTTATCTTGCAGCGTTTTTTCTACAGTTCTTACAACACAGTGAAGTATGTTTTTACACTTCGTCCTTTTGTGTAAGCGTGTTGAAATGTAGATTTTACTTACAGTTTCAGAAAGCTACTGATTTGTAAATCAAGTAACCTTTCAAACGTTTTCAGTATAAAGGAGGTCAGGTTTAGAGGTCTGAAGTCTTTTGTATGGCTGGGTTTGCCGGTATGAAGACGACCTTAACTTCCCGCCATACTTTGGGAATGTAACCCCATATGAGGCTATTCTCAAAAATGTTCTTGAGATGTGGGATGCCTTTCCGCTGCTTTTTTGCAGCATCATAGGGAAAATGCCATCATGACCCGGAGATTCAAAAGGAAAAAAGGAGTCTGTCGGGATTTCGTGTCTAGAGTAATTAGTGGTTTCTTCTTCACTATTCTCGATAGGGCTGCATTAAGGGAAGTGCAAATCCAACACATGTTCCAGACTCTTGAATGATTATCCGGTCTCCTCAGGGAACCAAGAGGTATGGTCTCTTTAGTGAGGATTTTCCGTAGTCTGGCCGATTTGTTCGTGCATTCAATTTCACTGCAAACATTTCTCCATGAGCAGCGTTTTACCCGTTAAGTTTTGTTTTTGAATTTCCTTTGGTTGGATTTGTAATGCTCCCAGTCACTTTCGGAGCCGGTGCGTTTGGCACCATTACATCGATTTGTCTAAAAGTCTTCTAGTTTTTTTCTAATGCTGCTCAGCTCGTTATTCCACCAGATTAGTTTTTTGTTCTTTCTTACCGTTCTGATCAGAGGACAGCTTTTATCCAGGGTGTTCTTTAGAATCCCTGTTAGTTCTGCAGTCAACTTATCTAGGCTTTGTGGTTCAAGATTCCTATTTGTATTAAGAAAATCTATTTTATCATCAACCTTCCTGCTAAAGGAAGCTCAATCTGTTCGTCTATTAGTACAAAAAGGTTTGATTCCGTAGTGAGTAAGCGATCCGTAGTGGGAATGATAAAATTTATCAGACGGTGGTCTGAGAAAGAAATTTCTTCTAGTACTTTCCATTGCTCTACTGGACAAGTGTCCGAGTTGTTTGTGAGCGTAATATCAAGTACTTCTTTACGGTTTTTTGTAACAAAGCAAGGTGTATTAACTCTATTGATAATTAAAAGATTGTTTCTTATAACGAATCCAAATAAATTTTCTCCCCTACAAATCCAATCCCAAGTTCTTTGGAGTGTAGGCCCTTAATTTTCCCTCTTGCGACTCAAGGTTCTTGTATAAGAATTTTATATATTTTAAAAATATTTTTCACAATAAAATACACAATAATTTTTTGGATTTATAGATTTATATTTAAAATAATAATTTTCACAAATGAGAAAAGTTATAACTATTGCGACGAGTTTCGTACTTAGTCCATCTTCGGGCGCAAACTTGATTGAAATTTTTATATGGTAAAAACTAATTTTTCAAATATTAATCTATAAATCCAAAAAATTATTGAGTATTTCATTGTGAAAAAGTATTTTTATGGTAAAATTTAAAATACACAAATCGTAGACAAAAAACATCAAAAAAATGGTCTTGTATAAGAGCTACATCGATTTGTCTACTCTGCATGAGGTAGACCATTTGGCGGAGGCGGCTTAACTATGGTGCAGATTGATTCGTATAAGCTTCAATAATATTGCACATTTTTTTTTTTTTTTGTCCAACGCCCTACTAACCTGTTTTTTGATCCTGGATAGCAGTCTGAGTTTGTTCGGGTAATGCCAACGCGAACTTTGAAGTTGATTCTTCTTAAAAGTGGTATAGAGTTGTGTGTCAATCTCACAATCACTTCAGTTCCTCCGTTCTCCGTTTTCTCCACCTTCACTATCTTACATTGGTCGCTCAGGAGTTTTTCATTTAATGAAAGGATGTACCTTTCCAGCCGATTGCGGGGAATAGCGGAGCCTCTGACTAACAGTTTTCCCATTGGTCGGTTCAGATCCTTGATCTCATTGGCAGTCACGAGCCGTAACTCGGCATTCTGCAAGAGAGCTTCCGTCTTCTTCACGAACTCCTCGAGCCATTGAAGGTTCCATTCGTTTTCGCAGTTCATCAGCTTGAAACCGTGGACGGTAGTGAGGTCCCCGAAGAGTGGCGGTTGCCTACTCTTAACGATCGCCTCATTTACTTCTTCCAGGATCCTTAGTTCAAGCAACTGCCATTCGTCTTCACTCAGTTTGCGGTCGGGTTTCTCAAAGTTGGCGATAGCGATAGCAACTAGGTGGCCCTTTGCAGCAGGAACTGAGGAGGTCTTCATCCGCTTAGGCATCCGGTTGGGGTAGCAGTTATGTATACGGAGAGGAACTGGCAGTTCTTACTCTTTTTGAGCAGCTCTGCATATCGGTATCGATAAGATGCAGGGAGGCCACCTCACCTGATCCGGTGTTTGCTCCGCAGCAGGCTCGTTTTTTGTCTGTCGGGTCTTCATTTCCGTTAAGGAGCCAGGGTTCTTCTTAAGTAGGCGTCTGATGGTCCTTTCTGCGTTGCGTCCTTGTTTCAGTTGTAGTTCGTTTTTGTTGAGGACCCTCGCTCGTCGTTGTCCAGTATTTCTGTCGATGACAGTTGCCATACTGTCCGTTATTTCGTTGCGTGCCGGATTCTCGGAGTTGGACTCCTCAATTATGTTCAGGTCTTGCGGAGGGCTATGTTTTTCTACACTACCCTCACTCTTCTACTCCCCCCCCCCCCCCCCCCCCTCCCTCAACAGAGGCTCCGTTTCCCATTTCTGGGTGAGAAGTTCTGCTGTGTCTCCGTTCTTTAGGGTCTGTCGGTTTGTCCTTCGTGTTATGTCCTGTGTCAGTTGTAGTTCCATCACCAGCCTTCCTTCGGCTTAATTTTATCAGCGTAAGGAGCAGGCGGACCCATCGAGGTCATAGCACCCTTACCTAGAAGGGAGAGAGCGTTCGGTGCTAAATTAGCAGTTGACCCATCCTCTCCCAAGCCCTCCCTATCCAAAAAGGCTCGTGCGTTGTGGGGTTTGTTTTGGTCAGCCTTGTTAGTCGTGCCTTGCAGGGGGCTATGTGCTAGACTAGCAGCAGGCGTTATGCAGTCTTTTCCATTCTATGACTGTGATCTCGTTCCAGTCTATTTTGCCCAGACCTATTTAATCAATGCTCTTACCCATCTCTTCAGTCACTGTATTGTCACTTCAACTTTTCCAACCACTTGGAAAACAGCCAGAATAACTCCAGTTCCAAAAAAACAAACACCAATGGAACCCACTGACTATTGGCCAATAAGCATTTTAACATGCATGTCGAAAGTCCTTGAAAAAATTCTTACCAGCAAATGATTGAGCATCTCACATCCAAAAGATTGTTATCACCTTTCCAATCTGGATTTAGAGCTAACCACTCTTGCTCAACTGCCATGGTTAAGATTTTAGAGGACATAAGAGTCGAATACGATAGTGACAATGTGACAGTATTGTGTCTTTTAGACTTTTCAAAAGCGTTTGACAAAGTTGATCACAAAGTGCTGTGTACAAAATTAAAATATTATTTTGATTTTTCAGTCTCCGCTGTGAGCCTCATTCAAAGTTACTTATGTAAAAGAACTCAGCATGTAGCTGTTGGAGATAATCTCTCCACATTATCACCTTTAAAGATGAGTGTGCCCCAGCGCTCAATTCTGGGTCCAATTTTGTTCAGCTTATTATATTAACGATCTACCTTCAGTTTGTGAGAATGTTTTCTTCCATCTTTATGCGGATGATATACAAATATATCTTTCCCGTAGTTAATGATGACCTTCAAAGAATGTACGATTGGATCAAAGAAAATGGACTCATGCTTAATAATGGAAAAAGTCAAGCTCTTCTTAACTCAAAGAAGACTTATAACTATGAAGATCTACCTTCTATCTTTCTCATTAGTGGAAATCTTCGTTTTGTTAACTCTGTCACAGGTCTTGGATTCAAAGTTTCGATAGATCTTTCTTGTAAAGACCACGTTAATTATATCATTAGTCGTATCTATGGAACGTTGAGAAGATTCTGGATATCTAGCAGCCTTACTCCGCAAGAAACTAGACTTCATCTGATAAGAACTTTACTAATACCTATAATTTCTTTCTCTGAGATTGTGTATCCAAAGCGTGATTCTATATCTGAAAACAAACTACATGTTGCCTTCAATGACATGACTCGCTATGTATATGGTGTTCGACGATATGACCATATATCTGCTTTTAGTATCAATATCCTTAATTGCACACTGTCCCAGTATACATAAACTTTCGAAATTGCCTTTTTCTGCACAGGGTAATTCACACAAAAACACCTGCGTACCTGTATGAAAAAAATTCAAGTATGTACATCAACAAGAAAAAATAATCTAATTATACCAAGCTTTCGATATCTAAACTCGTCACGAATTTTTTTTTCACAGCTTTCGCCTATGGAATTCTTTGTCTTTAGACATCAAACGGATAAGAGATTCAGTTAAGTTCAGATCTAGAGCATTTAAGCATTTTTCTAACAGTCAATAAGTTTGTTTTTAATAAAGGAAGAAAGATTTACATTAAAAAAAAACATTATTTTTGTATATTATGTAAGAATAGTTTGAGCATAGTTTAACATATATGTATACATATTGAATATTTGTAAAACTTACCATCTTATAAAATACTATAAAAGACAAATGTGTTACTGTATTGTTCCTGATAAAGAATTGAATTGAATTGAATTGAATTGAATTGAATTTTTACCGTACGCTTGCAGTTGAAGATTTTACTCCACCTGGAAACGCAGGATAGATTCGAAATGTCGGAGTCAGCAATGGAGCTAGCATCACTGATATCATCCTCGAAAGGGTCGAGGAGGAGGTTTTCCTCTTCCTCAGTCATTTACGTTGTTGTTGTTGTTCTTTAAACTGTTCATTTTTATTTCAGTGGTTTTTCCTTTTTGTAATTAGCTTCGGCTTTTTCATAAGTTGGATCTGTAAGAAGAGGTGAAAAGGAAAAGAAATAGTAAAGAAAGAAAAAAGAAAAAGAAAAAATAAAAGGATCCAAAATTATAAGTAAAATCGTCGAACCAACCAAACAAAAAATTAAATAAGAAAAGTCAGTCACTGTTGACTTCTCCTTTCGATATTGAGATCGTAAGGCAAAGCCCAAGCCAGCAGCCGTGACGTCTGCTGACACTTTAGTGTATATCCCCGCTATTTTCTTATTGCTCTTTGTGTCTTTTCCATAAATTTTCATAGGGGTGGGTCTAACTTAGCTTGCCCAAAACCCTAGCTGGTAGCTGATTTTCTGCTCAGGAGCATCCAACTGTACCCATCTTGCTTGAGAATCCAGCGTAAGCCTCCTCACCACGGCAAAGTGGAGACCCGTTGAGGAGGATATAACTAAGGATAAATCAATATGGTTCCGAAGTGCAAAGCAGACAGAGATCTACGGGGTAGTAGTATCCAAACACCAAATACTCCGCGGTCAAACGATAGCACAGTCGCAGGTAACAATGGTGCGGGGACATAAGGCCACGGGAAATAACCCCACTGATGGTTTTACTTCCCTCTATGTGGGAAATAAGCACACTTTGATGAAGTGGACTTAATTCCCATGCAAGGTAGGAAATAAGTCCCAAAATATCTGTGTGGTTTTATTCCCCATCAAGTTTGAAGTAATTTTAACCCATGAACAAAAAATCAAACTAACATTTAAGCATGTTTTTAATTTTATTATATATACAAATAATAATAATTAAATTGCAAAAAAAAATAGATAAATGATACCAAATTTAATCAACAAAATTATAAACATTTCGGATCAAAGGTATAAATATGAACACAAACATTTCCATTATGCAATGACAAAAACTATTCGAAACTTAAATAATTCAAAACAACGAAAATATAAACCATGAAACCATGCCTGAGAGTTCTGCGAATTGTTTTTATATTAAAAAAAAGTTCTTCAAGAGCTTTAATTAAAATTGTGAAAAATAGGAACAAATAAAAAATTGATATTTAGTTTTTTAGTAGTTTATAAAACTATAGTGTGAAATTCGCGTTACGGACTTTGGATTTTCTTTGCGTGCGACATTGTATTTTGTACCGGAGATAAAGCAAAAAGCGAAGCGGAAAAAAATTTTGGCCAGGGAAATATGGATTTGTGATGTGAAAATTGAAAATTCGCGCGAATTTTCAATTTTCACATCACAAAATTGCATAATGGAAATGTTTGTGTTCATATTTATAATAACCAACGGTTGTTTACAACGTTTCATTCAGTTAAATTTGGTCGCTCTTCGAATTTCTTCATGTGAGTTTAATTCCCATAAGAAAGTGGACTTATTTCCCACCGGTCATGGGAACTAAGTCCACTTCATCAAAGTGTGCTTATTTCTCACATAGTGGGAAGTAAAACCATCAGTGGGGTTATTTCCCGTGGCCTTATGTCCCCGCACCGGTAACACAATTTCACATGTCACAAATGAAAAGCTTTCGCATAAAATAGGCTTAATTTTGAAAAACCAAAAAAAAAAACTTGAAAATGAGTTCCAGGCGATGCAGAAAAATGTTCAAGAACAATACAAATATACACTCATAGAAGAAAACGTTAACTTGCAAAATGAAATTTTATGCATAAAAGAACAGCTAATTCAATTGTAAAACAAAAACGGAAAAAAAAATCAGCTTAACCACCTACTATGTATCTCAATTTCAAATCATAAACAAATTAGTCCTAAAGATATTGCTACGAAAATTTCTTTACACTTAAACTCGGAATTTAATACAACTGATATCAAAGAAATTTTCTGCATACCAAACAACAACAACGCGACAGCCGCAACATATAAGAACAAAACGATCAAACTTGATAAAATTATCATGGAGTTTAATAGCAAAACAACGCGGGAGGACATTATAAGGTACTGCATATAAGACCACAATAAAAAACAAGTAACTTCTTACTATTTCTTTTTTTAATTGCAATAACCATGAACTACTTGGAAGAACGTTTGACAAAATATAGCACTTTTTATTTAAAAGAGCAAGAAACCTTAAGAGAGAAGGTAAATTTGCATTCGCGTGGGTGAAGGATGGTAAGGTGTTAATTCAAATTACATCAACCAGCAGAGTCAAGGAAAAACAAAATTTAAGCTCCCTTGATAATGTTCAATAACACTCATACAGTCGTATTTATAAAATTTGCTTACATCCTTAGACAACTGTCCAACTAGACGTAGTCTAAAGAGTTGGACAACCCTTAGCCCCTTAGCCAATTTCGTATTTATAAATGCATTCCAACAGTTGTCTAAACAACCCCTCAAACTGTTAACTTCGAATGAAAAACTAACTGGTGGCGTTCATGATGTATCCGTGCAGTATAATTTTTTGTGTTTTGATATATGAGTGCAACAACTAAATGGCTCTGAAAGAGTGTAGCGTAGCACTTGAACCAGACCAAAAATGCAGCTGATTTGACTTTGAGTTACAGCTTTTTCAAGTCTCATAAAACGATGAAATTTGTGCAATTTATAAATTAAATAGTTGAAAGTAGTATTTTTGCATCTCAAACTACTTATTTTTTTTTTCGATCTTAGAGCTCTCAACAGTGTTTTATAACATGTTCAACAAAATTGTTTTTTGCTGTAGCAAATGCCACTTTAGCCATAGTTTAGACAACCAATTTAGGTGTCTAAAGTTAGACGTTCTTTAGACAGCGATGAAACATATTTTGGAATGGGATTATAAGTACGACTGATAGTGTTCTCTTAAAAACATGCAACACACATTATAATGACATTAACATGGTAAGACTAAACAAGAATACAACAAAAATACTATACGTCAATACAAGATCGATAAGAAACAAGATTGTGGAGGTGGAGATGCTCATAGCCCAGCTCAGCTGTGATATTGATGTTATATGTAAGTGAAACGTGGCTCTCTGATTATGACCAACATTTTTCATACAGTCGTATTTATAAAATTTGCTTACATCCTTAGACAACTGTCCAACTAGACGTAGTCTAAAGAGTTGGACAACCCTTAGCCCCTTAGCCAATTTCGTATTTATAAATGCATTCCAACAGTTGTCTAAACAACCCCTCAAACTGTTAACTTCGAATGAAAAACTAACTGGTGGCGTTCATGATGTATCCGTGCAGTATAATTTTTTGTGTTTTGATATATGAGTGCAACAACTAAATGGCTCTGAAAGAGTGTAGCGTAGCACTTGAACCAGACCAAAAATGCAGCTGATTTGACTTTGAGTTACAGCTTTTTCAAGTCTCATAAAACGATGAAATTTGTGCAATTTATAAATTAAATAGTTGAAAGTAGTATTTTTGCATCTCAAACTACTTATTTTTTTTTTCGATCTTAGAGCTCTCAACAGTGTTTTATAACATGTTCAACAAAATTGTTTTTTGCTGTAGCAAATGCCACTTTAGCCATAGTTTAGACAACCAATTTAGGTGTCTAAAGTTAGACGTTCTTTAGACAGCGATGAAACATATTTTGGAATGGGATTATAAGTACGACTGATAGTGTTCTCTTAAAAACATGCAACACACATTATAATGACATTAACATGGTAAGACTAAACAAGAATACAACAAAAATACTATACGTCAATACAAGATCGATAAGAAACAAGATTGTGGAGGTGGAGATGCTCATAGCCCAGCTCAGCTGTGATATTGATGTTATATGTAAGTGAAACGTGGCTCTCTGATTATGACCAACATTTTTCAACAAACGCAAATTTGAGAAAGTGTGCTCATGCAGATGCAGTGTCTGATCAAGACGCAATGAAAAACAAATCGTCCGATAAGGTCAAAAACAACAAAGGCGGAAAGAGGAATAATCAAGCAGGTTCCTACCTTTTGCTTTATGTCCTAAGCAAAAACAATGGAATTATCGTTTAAGCTACCCTTGCGATAATAACCTCCAATGTCCGTGGTGATTCTAGAAGGAAATGCACACGGAATAATCAATTGAGGTTTTCTGGACTCTGTCCTCAGCGTCAATGCTGAAGAATAATGGTGGCGTAAGCTAAGCCTGTCCTCGATACACTCAAAGGGAGCGGAGAGGGGAATGAACAAGCAGGTTGTCGCTTCTGCTTTATGTCCAAAGCGAAAGCAATGGAATTATCATCGAAGCTACTTCGAAGCTAACGGAATCCAAAATAAAAACTTACGCTAACTTTACCTTTAAATGAAACACACGAAAACTCAAGATCAATTATGATTGATTCAAACACCAACAGGTCGAACCGAGAACAAGAACCAAGTGAATCAAATATTTAAGCATAACATTACTAAACGGTGCCAGAAAACCTTCTTTATATAAGCCAGCGTACTAACATTTACCTGTAGTTTCTAGCGCGGTGGAGGATTTGTAGATGGCTTTCTGGCATAGCTATTGTTAATCGATAATTCTATAGATTTCATATACAATGACAACAACCTTCAAGTCTCCAGTGGTTTTGCTGTGAGTTTGGGTGTGCTGAAAACCAGTTTCTATTCGGTATTCGAGCTTGTGGTGAATGAATTTGGTGAATTTTTTAACCAAGTACATAAAAAGACGATAGTAAAAATAGCTATCGATAGTTTTTCTTAAATTATCAAATCATTCGATAGTTTTTTACTATCGATAGTATCGATAGCCTATCGATGTTTAGAAACACTAGAAGTAGTACTTCTGCGTTAATAGCCTCTAATGCCTGTGGTTATCCACACGGAATAATCAATAATTGAGCCTTTTTGGACTCTGTTCTCTGTCAATGCTGAAGAATAATCGGGTAAGCCAGTCCTCGATACACTCAGAAGGAGTGGAAAGAGGAATAAACAAACAGTTTCTCTTTTCTGCTTTATGAATATAGCAAGAGCAATGGAATGATCTTCGAAGCTATTTTGGCGACGACAGATTCTTTATTGGCTACAGTGTTTAGGAAAAACCCCACAGCATGAACGGTTGAGCCTTACCGGATTATCGATCGGAGAGAAGCTCTGATCAGTTGGAGATATACTTCCAACATAAAATCTTGGAAAGCTATAGTAAAACTAGTGCCTTCCTTAAATATGGTGAATCTGTATCTGCTGTGGATGCTTATTCATGACCGCGATGATAAAATGGCGCAGGGACATAACTCCTCGGGACATAAGTCCATTATAGACTTGTGTCCCACTTTAGTGGGACATTAGTCCAAACTTGGAATTTGGACCCATGTCCCACAGCGGTGGGGCATAAGTCCATAAAAGAAATGTTTGGACTTATGTCCCATTTAACATGTTTTGTTTGATGCCAATATAATACCTTTGGCGAGATGAAACTTTTCCAAAAAAGTGGCAATCAAAAGAAATTTGGACTACAATAAAAACGTGTTTTTTACGGGTTTGTTCTTTGCTAATTACTAGACAGGGCTACCATATGTCAAGGAGTCAGCGTTATGTCTTATAGTTAGAAAACCAAATGTTATTAGAATACCGCCGTTCGCTCTTCGAATTTATAAGTAAAAAACTGTAGAAGAATGTTGATGTAGCAGGGAAAGGAAAAAGAAAAAAGCGAAACAATATCATTCTGCTTTCTTTTGTTTTCCTCAAACAGAAAAAGATTGAATAAAATTAGAGAAAAACAATAGAAAGCGGAATAAGTTTTTGTCGCGCGATTTTTTAATTTTAATTTCTCAAATTCTCAAAAATTAAAATTTTTTTAAATTTCTTTTTTAAACAAAAGAATTTTGCTAACTTCTTAAAATAAAATATTATCTCCAAATTCCGGAAAATCATATCTCTTCTTTGCGAATTTTAACTTTTATTTTTCTTAGTTTTCAGAAACAAGAACTTATTCCGCTTTCTATTGTTTTTCTCTAATTTTATTCAATCTTTTTCTGTTTGAGGAAAACAAAAGAAAGCAGAATGATATTGTTTCACTTTTTTCTTTTTCCTTTCCCTGCTTTCTTTTTTTTTCCTCCAATTTTTTATGCTTCTTTCAATATTTCATATTCGTTTGATTTTGCTTACATGTTCTGAATGGGCAATATCTAATACCAACAACTGTTTGCATTTTTGAAATTTTTCGATGCACGCGGATAAAGAGAAAAACAATAAATAACTTTGTTGCAAAACTACTTAAGCCATTGTACTCAATTATAATAAAGCATGCTAGGAGTTTTTTTTAAATTTTACTGAACGAAAATTTGATTTTTCAGGGGGTTAAATAAGTTTTAATAAAATAAAGAAATTTTATATAGAAAGTTAGCATTTTACTTAGCAATTCAATCTTATATTATTTTTTTAAAACACTAAAATTTTTAAATAGTTTTTGGCTTATAAATTTGAAGAGCGGCGGTATTCTAATAACCTTTGGTTTTCTAACTGTATTTCATAAGGCTTTTTATTTACTATTATTTATCGAAAAATTGAGATTCTATGCAAATTGTGAACTTATGTCTCAGCTAAAATAAAAAAAATGTGGACTTATGTCCCATATTGGTGGGACATACGTAACTTAAGGCTTAATCAATGGTGTGGTACCGCTGTTAATGGTAGCCACAAGTTTGTTGCCGTTGATAGTGTAATGGTTCGATCTTAGTAAGAGACTGAGCGATTTTTTTATAAGCGCTTTATTGCAACTGACCTTTTTTGATATATTAGCCTATAACATTAAGTAGTTTAAGGAACTGTAACTTCGTGCGATTGATGGATTAGAGAATGTATGTACATTAAATACAATCAGTAATTACTTATAAAATACATTAACGAACACAGGTGTACGGACCTAGGAGGTTGACGGATAAGTCACTTTACATATTAATGAAAGCATATTATGTTCCTTACATATCGACCATCCTTTAAATAAATCGTCCTCGATTTATCACATACACTTGTATTTGACATTTCATTTGATTTGATTTGATTCATTTGACATTTCACTTGATATGATAATGGTTACTATTGTTTATACAATTCAAAATTAAGCATGATCGCAAAATTTAACGAATCGTAAATGGCAATACGAGATTAGATACATTTGACCTAAACATGAAAGGGGTGAAAATAAAAAAATCGATATGTGTGTATCTTTACTACATCAAAAAGTCTTATACAGTTTCATATTTTCGCGAGAAGCTACTTCTTCCATCCATGCGACTGGAAGATTTTCTAAATCCCTGATAAGATAAACATTTAATAATTCGAAGTGATCCTTTACATTTCGCTTTTTATTTACACCGGGAGTATTCAAAACATTTTTTATCATGACATAATCACCTTGGTTATAAATGTGTGGAGCTTTATGTCGGTTGTCAAAGTGTTTTTTACTAGCATTCTGACTACGAATAGTTTTTTCTTGTGCTTCCTCTCTGACTGTTTATAGATTTCTAGGATCCTGAACGATAATCTGCTCCTCCAAATATTCTCAAACTCTATACGAAACTTCACCCTTTTGACTTACACAAAACAGCAATACGCTAGGACTAAACCCTGTACTTTTCTGCTCTACGTTAAGGCGAATTCAACTTTACTAAGGTACTTTGTCCATTCACCTGGTTCCATCTCACTTTCTTTTGCTAACATTGGAGTGAGAGTTCTATTTATTCGCTCTACTTGTCCATTAGACTGAGAAGAATTTGTGGCTATTTTAACATGGCATATATTATGTTCACTACAAAAATTTGAAAAATCTTCAGACGTAAAACAGCTTCCCCTGTCTGAAACTATTCTAGTAGGTCTGCTGTAATTTGCAAAATAAGCTCCTAAACATTTCAAAATTTCATTGGTACTGGTGCTCTTAACAGCATACAGCTTCGTAAACTTCGTAGACCCGTCAACTACCAAGAACACATATTTTTTTTGAAATTTCAGATTGAGTAAGGTATAGGACCGTAGTGATCGATGTGATCAGTTTCAAATGGCCTGTCACCTTTCGGAATATTATGCAATACGCCCTCCTTTTTGCCAGTATGTGGTGAGAAATGTATACACCGTAGGCAACTGCTAATATAATCCTTATTTTTGTCCTTCAAAAACGGGAACCAATAGGTTTTCTTTAAGAAGTCATAGCACATCTCCACACCCATATGGCACGATGCATCATGATGAGTCTTTATGACATTAACCTCCATTTTCTTTGGAACATAAAAAAAAAAAATTATTGTTCAGCTTTCAATAAACGAGGCCATTTATAAGCTCATAGCAAGAACTTTCTCTCTCTTTCAGCATGTTAGCAATTCACCCAATATTCTCATCCCTTTGTTTCGAAGCTGAAAGTGCAAACTCAAATGACTCAGGTCATTTCATTTCATTTTCAATTCATTTTTATTAATTTGTCTTATATCTACTTACATGCTAACAAAAATGCGTAAAACAAGCTTATAAAATTACCTTATTAAATTACTGACCCTAAGCGGGTACTCTAAATTATACCATATCTTACTACTAATGCCTTTCGGCCTTAAGATAACTTATGAATCTAAAACTAGAGCAAGTTAAAACTAAGAAAATTTTTTAAAAAACTTAGTTTGAAGGATCTTTTTTTTTTATTTTGTTTAAAACTAATTAAAACTACTTAAATCTACTTAAAACTAGAGCAGCCACTTTTTTTTAGCTTTTGCTTTTTTTGTATTTTTTATTTTTTTTAAGTTTTTTGTATTTTGTAATTTTTTTTTTGATTTTATGTTTTTTGTTTTTTTTTTTTTTTTTAATTTTTTTGTTTGCCACTGTGCCTACCCCCTATACACTTAGTCTTACACACTTAACCTTTGTAAGCCAGCCATTGGCGACTCACTCTCAGTAACTTTTTCAATATGTTTCTCAGACAACCACCAGAACAGTTTTGACATTTTAAAAACGTCCCGTCGATCGCGATCTGAGACCGCCCTACTGTACCGGAGGAGCTCTTCAACTTCTCCGCCTTCTGCGGCAACGTCTCGGCTGTAAAGGAGCCGTCGTTCTACGGACTTACGGCAGACGTGGTAGATAAGCGGAACCGACAACCTATCCTGAATCAAACCTTTCATGTCAAAATAGAGGAAAGCCTCCGGTGGTACAAATGCACTAAAACGTGTTCTCTCCATATAATCTATGTTGGGGTAGTAAGCCCGAAATATCAGACCATTATTAGAAGTCATCACCTTCACTTTGCTATCAACTTGTCTGCTATAAAACAGTCGCCTTAAGAGCAAAAGCTACTCTAGCCCTGGCCAGAGCCGCATCCATATGTTTGTAAAAATATAGATACTGATCTAGCCAGATGCCGAGGTACTTGACTACTACTTTGCTCTGCAGTGGGTGGCCATGTAGACCAACGATCACCAGCTTTCGCCAGTTCTTCCTCGTATCCCATGAGGCCCGAGCCAACAAGGTTCTAAGCACAATTGTTTCCGATTTCTGGACCTTGATTTTTAATTTCCAGTCATCGCAATATTCCTGGATCTTATCGAAGTCACGCTGCAAAAGTATTCTGATGTCTTCGATCCTTGGACCTGTTCTGTACGCAATGAGGTCATCGGCGTACGCTATAGCATGGTGAAGAGAACCAGTTAGATCGCCAGTGAAAATGCTAAATAAAATAGGCGAATTCACCGCTCCCTGTTGCAGACCGTTATGTATTTTAAAAGTTCTGGTAGAAGTTATATTGCAACTTTTCACAACAAACGTTCTACCATGACGCGTGTCATTCAGAATATAAGCAGTGGTTTACTCATGCCATACCTGATTAACTTATAGAAAAGACCGTCTAACCAAACGGTATCGAAAGCCTTCTCCAAGTCAACCAGACATGCACCCGTACACTGCTTTTTAGCTTTGTTCCATTGAATATCAGATACTTGTTTAGACGCGGCATGTGTGGTATCATGACCCGCCTTAAAACCGAACTGATTTTCTGGAATAGAATTTTTGTCCTCAACCCATGTGGACAGTGCTCTATTAAGAACTTTCTCGTATACCTTGCTGATACTCGGAAGAAGACTAATTGACCGAAGACTTGCTGAATTGGAACCATCCTTTCCTTTTTTAAGGAGAGGATGGACCACTGAGGTCTTCCAACGCACTGGATAACATGCATTATTCAGCGCATTGTTGAACAACGTGGTGTTTATGTCCACCGCTTCCGAAGCGAGGTTTAGCAGCACAACATTGGGTATGCCGTCGACTTCTTTTTCTTTTTTTTGTGAAAGATGTCCACGAGGTCCATCTTAGAAACGAACAGAATGTTATCCCCGTTTCGATGGCTGATGACTGCATTCGCAAGTCGATCGTCATTGAACCTAGTGAAACCAGGATTCTCAAATCGCCAATGCGAGATCTCGTCTCTAAGATAAAATTGTCCGACAAAGGCTCTGTTCTCAAGGTCGTAATTCGGGCGAATGAACTCATTCACCTTATATACTTGCTCGAAAACAGCACCCACAGTCTCTACCTTCTCCTGAGCATCTTCCACTATAAAGTGGTCATCATCCAAAACGGCGTCAACTGGATCTATTCCTAATGTCAGAAGTAAGTCTTTATTCTCTGTCGTCCTTTGGAGTTTAATACCCTGAAAGTCATTTTGTTCTTTTCTCCTAAAGATTTTGTTTATTTCCGGAAACATACTCGGGTTGTTGGACTGTACAGCCCGAATTTTATGGTTCCAGAAACATGACATGGAAGTTCTATGGTTTTCTTTAATAAGTTGTTGGAGATTTTTGATCTATGATGACTCAGGTTCGACTATAAAGATGTTGTATCACCTACTGAGCCCATCTTCATTGCCGATTCTTTTTCCATTCTTATGTTCAATGGTATACTCGAATTCTAGGAGCTCCAAGGCCCACCTTGAAATCCTAGGGTTCAAAAACTTTTTACTAAGCGAAAGTGTTAATGACTTACAGTCAGCTATGATTTAAATACCAGCTAAAAAAATCTTAAATCTTCTGAGCGATATGATAATGATACATACTTTGATTCTTGGGATGAAGCTCGCTTGGAAAAGAAAATGATTGGATGTATCAATTTGTCCTGTTGACGCTGTAACCATGCTGCTCCAAATCTTAAGCTGGTGGCATCGCAATGCATCTCTGTTTCAGCATGTGAATTGTATATGCTGAGCAAGGGTGCGTCTAAAAGCACTTCTTTAACCATTTCTAAAGTGGATAAGCATTCCTCATTGGGTAAAAATTTCTCTTCATTCTTTAAAAGATCGTAAAGAGGCTTTGAAATTATGAAAAAGTTCTTAATGAACTTGCGAAAATAAGAGCATAAGCCCAAGAATGAATGAAGACTCTTAGTATTTGTCGGCGTTGGAAAATCTCTTACTGCCTTCAAACCATCTGCATTCGGACCAATTCCTTTTGCTGATATACCTCATACCCAAAATAAGTAATTTTCTCTTACATAAACAAGCACTTATCTAAGCGTACTTACAAACTATGTATTTCTGCAACTTTCATTACCTCTTTTAGGACTTGAATATGTTCTTCTTTTATTTCGGAAGCAATAAAAAGTTCATCGATGAAAATCAACAATTTTCCAGATTTGATAAGTTCTTTAAAGATTAATTTGATGTATTCCTACTGCCGAAACATTTTTGAGGCCAAATAGCATACGCAAAAACTCAAATTGACCTAGAGGAGTCACAAATGACGTATATTTCACTGATTCAGGTGACATCTTCACATGGTGAAATGAACTTTTTAAATCGAGGAGTGAGAAATACTTCTTACCACGCAACGTCTAAAAGTGGAAGAAGTGGGAAATTCTCTTTCAAGGTAATCTTATTCAATTCCCTAAAATCGATACATTACCTTAATTCCCCAGATTTCTTCCTCATAAAAACAATAGGGCGACGCGAATGGAGAATCACTTTCACGAATTACTTTATTTTGAAGCAAATCGGCAAAAATCGTCTGTAGTTCTTGCTTATGCGCGTATGGTAGCCGTCTGGGAGCACAATTAAAAAACTTATTCGCATTTGTTAGGCTTATTTTCATTGCGTAATCATCACAGCCGCTTTATAAAATATTATTTGCATATTGTTCATTTCGAATACTATCGTTTGAAAAACTTCCAGTGACTATATCTGTTACTTGTACTTTATCTTCATAGCTCAAGTTCTCATTAATCTGCAAATCAATATTATCACGGTCACCACACGTATCAATGTTTAGAATTTCACTAATATCTGACTCCATATCTTCTTACACATTATCATTTTCTTTTGTAAAACAAGGTTTTCTAAAGTTAATCTTATATTACTTTTTTGCAAAAAATCTCTTCCCAAAATTATTAAATTTTTCATTTTATCGTTTTTCACAACGTAAAGATATAAATTCACATGCATGTTACTAAATTTAATTTTTGAAAATAGTTTACCAAACATAACTACTTTGCTGTTGTTGATGCCACTGAATTCTTGATGAGAATGATCTAAGGCTGTCATCAAATAAGCTGGAATGTATTTCTCCAGTATGATGCTTATGGGACTGCCAGTGTCTATTATCGTCATTGCTGTCATTGTCAAACTATCTGCTTTACAATACTTGTTGTTAACGAGAGTGAACTCAAAAATACCATGATAATCTTTGAGGAACAATGATTGTGTGACTTTGATACGCACGTTTTGTTGTAGCACGTATACTGCTTGCGACTGTGGACATTCTTTAATGAGATGACTCGTTCCGCAGCAAGTCCCTCTCTCTCTCTACGCGGCTTGGGGCAATTGGTGACGATATGCCCAACGTCATTGCAGTTGAAGCACTTGATTACGGGTTTGCTTCGCACTTGCTTAGATGATTTTACCATGTATGTTGAATAGGTATGGTCTGTTGCAGGTTGAAACTCTGATTTCATATTTTCATATTTTCTGAGAGCGATTTTCAATTTACATAAAGTATTTGCAATTTGCTGTAAGAAGTTGTTTATTAGACATAGAATCGGGAATACCTTTGATGACGTAGTTGATGAGATCTTGTTCTTCTATGTATGCTGCGCTGGCGATCTCCTGCATCTTAAGTACCTACATATTGTTGGTACATAGTTCTCTTCTTTTAAATTTTTTATTTTTTTTGGTTCCGTAACGCATTATGTACGTCAGAAGCTGTCGAATGATGATGAAGTTCTTTTGATAGGGCGGATTTTAACTCGTTCCATTATTTGCATTGTGTTGACCTCAGAAAAAGTTTCGCTGTATCTCGAAGCAATCGTTGGGCGTAAATTAAGCACTTTGATTCTTCAAACTTATAGATGTGTTTGGAGTCTTCAAATGCTTTAATCCAACGCTTGATGTGATACTGATCATCACCGGAAAATGTTGGTAATGAATCTTCTACTTCCCTAGAGCTAACATTTTCAGTCCATATGGACTGTTTAGCTCGGCAAGTCTTTGCTGTAGTTGAAAAATCTCTTCTTTCCTCTTCACAACTTCTCGTAAAGTCTCGAGTTGCTGTGAAACTAGTCTATTCCCTGTTTCAAGCTCTGATGAGCCATCGTCGTCAGTACTACTATCATCAAGAACGCTGGCGGGGAAATAGTTCTCAACCTGGGTATCTGTGAGTTGCTCGATTGCATGTTCCAATCGAATTTTGTGCGCTGGCTTCAATCCATTTGTTTGCAAATTTAACTCGCCAAGTTTGTCTTTCAATTGAGGTACGGTAGCCATCTGCATAACCTCATTGTACGTTCATTCATCTTGTTCGTCTTTGCGGTTGATTTTCCTTCGTTTCTTCTTTTTTCTCTTAATTTATCTTTAGCTTTGCGTACAACATGCAAGCACTCAAAAATACATAACATAAGATTCAGGAACAATAACTTAAACTTGCATTGACTTTACATAAAAAAAGGCTTCTTGTACGGTAATCCCAATTCTGATAGTTGCAATGGTCCGATATAAGTAAAAGACTGAGCGATGTTTCTTTTATAAGCGCTTAATTGCAACTGCCCTTTTTTGATATATAAGCCTATAACATTAAGTAGTTTACAAAGGATTTCCAGCTCCAGGATTTGGGCATTGGGGGGGGGGGGGGGGGTGGGGGGGTGTCTATTACTCAAATTTTTTTTATATATACGAGGTTTAGCAGATTCAATCAGAAATTATTTACATGATGTTGGCGTCGATTGCTCTTATATGTATGGCCAAGGATTCGACGGAGCTCTGGCAATGAGTGTCCAATTCATTGGTGCACAGGCTCATCTGAAATCGTATTTCCCCCTGGCAGTTTATGAACATTCCGCTACACACGGCTTTAGTTTGGCAGTCAATGCAGCATACGAAGTGTCAGGAATCAAAAATGCGTAAGGAACTATCGGAGCGATTGAATCATTTTTTCACTGGCCGTTCTACACCAAGAAATTTCATAGATGACAAACAAAATTGAGAAAAAAAAAAAAAAAAAAAGTTGAAGTCTGTTTTCCTACTAGGTGGGCTCAGTCTCATGAAGCAGTTGGAACGTACGTTGAATTACAACCGGCTGTTATTGAATATTTGGAAGAAATCAAAACGTGGAAAGATCGAGATACTTCGCAAAAGGCATTGCATCTTTTGACAGCGATTTCGATGGTTGAATTCCAAATCGCCTGTCACATTATGTAATCAGTCAATTCGATTGTTTTGCCTTTGAGTCGGGAATTGCAATCTTAAAAGTTAAAACCAAGATCTGGGTGAATCTACTAAGCGGGTGAAGCAGATGACGTTTTGAATGAATTTACGTACAAACGCGAAAACGCAGATTCTACTTCCCACGTTATTTATGAACATGTCGCAAGAATTTGTTCTGAATACGAAATCACAATGAATTTGCCACGCTGCGCTGGCCGTTGCAATCAACAAAAAAATCGTTGCAGCGTTCAAGCACAAAATATTGAAGACTACTACAGAATTTCTTTGTACATTCCGTTTATTGATATTGTAACGTGAACCCAACATTTTATACCAATTTCCTAATCGAAAAACGTTCAACCGAAAACACAACTGGCAACACTTTAATGGAATGGTATAAATGACAGGCGCTGCTTGTAAGCCAGTGTGTGTGAGTGTAGAGAGACAGACAGACAGAGAGTAGACAGCAAATGTGGTGACAATGTAGAAGTTACTGGAGATTTCTAGATGGCGTGTCATTCGATATAAATAGCCCGCCCGAGGCAACCAGGAGTCAGTTTTGTTTATAGAGTGATAAAGTTAAGAGTAAATACAAGTGATAGTCCAAAAGTCGAGTTGAGTTCAATAAAGTGTATATCGAAAGTAAATAAAGTGGTAGAATTAAATTGAAAAGTAGAGTTTTATTTTTGCGAACTAAGCGCACGTTACATTGGTGTCAGAAGTGTAAATAAAACTTATTTGAAGTAAAGTGTAAAAAAAAAAGGTAAAAAGAAAAATAAAAATTATACAGTGAAAATGGGTAAGTTGTTAGAAGAGCTCAACTGCATTGAGCTTAAAAGTGAGTTAGGTAAGCGAAATCTTTCTAGAGCGGGATCGAAAAATGAGCTCGTCCTGCGCTTGCGTAACTATTTGGAACAGCAAGGGAAAGACGTAAACACTTTTGTTTTTGAAATAGAAGTGGAAGAAGAGGAAGCAAGTGAAAGTGTAGATTTTTCTAGTATAATGAAGCTTTTATTAGAACAAAAGACAGAACAACAGAAGGTTCTAGGACGTCTGGAAGAACAACGAAACGATCAAAAGAAGGAACAACAGAATGTTCTCGAACAACTGGAAGCACAACGAAACGAGCAAAAGAAGCTGATTGAAGAGCAACGAAGCGAGCAAAAGAAAGAACAGCAGAATGTTCTCGAACAACTTGAAGCACAACGAAACGAGCAAAAGAAGCTGATTGAAGAGCAACGAAGCGAGCAAAAGAAAGAACAGCAGAATGTTCTCGAACAACTGGAAGCACAACGAAGCGAACAAAAGAAGGAACAACAGAATATTCTCGAAAGACTTGAGGCGCAACAGAATGTTTTGGAAGGTCAGAAAAACATTCTAGAAGGTAAATTGGGTAACATTGAGAAAAATGTATGTGCCCTAGATGAACGCGTTGAAGGTGTGGAGAAGCAGCTTTCTGTTGTAGAGAATCGTTTCGAAATCGTAGAAACCCGATGTGATAAACAGTTCTCTGTTCTGACCAAGGAATTGGACCAGATCCGGAAAATAAAAATTCGAGAGTCTGCTGGGGAGTATGCAAAGAAAAAGGAGATGAAACCCCCAACATTTGATGGACAGTCTTCTTGGCCAGTCTACAAGAGACAATTTGAGGCAGCCGCGACAACAAATGGCTGGGATGACGAAGACAAGTACATTGCACTGACTCTTGCTCTTAGAGGACCAGCAGCTGAATTACTTCAAACAGTTCCAGCTGGTAAGAGCGGCGATTTCAGTTCTCTCGTGGCAGCTATAGATAAACGCTTTGGAGATAGCCACTTGAAAGAAGTCTTCCGAGTCCAACTCAATAACAGAGTCCAGAAAAGGGGTGAAAGTCTACAGCAGCTCCAAGCAGACGTCGAAAGACTGGTTCACCTGGCATATCCGGATGCTGGAGAAGAAATCATCAACCAGCTTGCTGTTGAGTCCTTTGTTCGTGCCATTGCTGATATACATCTTCAGAGGTCTGTGCGAACTGCTAGAACACGTACTCTTTCTGAAACTTTAGCATTCGCATTGACAATAGAAGCAGCAGAACAGGCTTCTCAGGGAGTACATCGACTTAGAGAGGCCATAGTCGAAGAATGCTCGTGCCAAAGAGCTGAAATACAAAAGAACCGGAGCGGACTAGCAAGATGTTGGAACTGCAACAAGACCGGGCACTTACAGCGTCAATGCCGACTACCACCAAACAAAGCCAGTTGTCAACATTGTGGAAGCAAGAGATCCAACCCAGAGCAAGGTAACAACAACACCAGCGTTGCCTATCAGCCCGTTTCCCATCAGGGAAACGAGTAAGAACCAACTTCGAGGGGCAGAGGCTGGTTTCTTGTATCGATGGCCCCAGAACCACCATCCAGGTCTCCCAGACCAAACGCGACAACAAAAGTCTGACTGTGGAGACTACTATTAACGGGAACAAACATGTGGCTACCATTGACACCGGTGCCACAGCATCCATAGTACGTCGAGACCTGGTAAAGGTGACGTGGCTCCATAACACCAATAGCTACCGTCTAAGAACCGCAACGGGAGAAGCAGCAAGAGTATATGGAGAAGTGTGTCTCAAGATCCGACTGGCCGATCTAGTGTTTACTCATCAATTCCTGGTGGCAGATATATGTGACGAGTGCATCATTGGAATCGACTTTATGAAACAGCACGGAGTTATTTTGGATATCGGTAATCAAGTTTTGAAATACCAAAATAAAGAAATTCCAATGACCTATTCGAATGAAAATACGTCAACACTGAGAACTGTCATCACGGAAGATCTGATTCTGCCTCCTTCTTCTGAAGTGTTCGTTTGGACAAAACTGGAAGGTGAGTTTGGAAGCCTTCGATACCTCATGGTGGAACCAGACCCAGAGTGTTCCTCCCAAAGCGTCATCATTGGGAAAACACTGGTAGCACCGAAAAACAAAATGGTCCCCGTACGATTACTGAACACCAGACCGTACGATGTAAAGTTGAAGAAAGGAGAAGTCGTTGGACGTTGCGAATCGGTTGCAGCAATTACGAAGATCACGGACGAGGCCCCGAGAAAAACGTTAACTCCGGAGGAGCTCATAACCATCAGAGCTAAGATACTGAGTTCATCCAACCTTGATCACCAACAAACAAGGATGGCTGAAAATCTCCTACAAGAGTACACTGACATCTTCGCATCGAAAAAGGGACAATATGGTAGGACACAGTTGGTGCAGCATCGCATCAACACAGGAGATGCACGACGGACCTTCTGGAGGCCACCTCGGAGTAAACAAAACACTGGAGAAGGTGCGACATCGGTTCTACTGGTTACATGCTAGAGATGACGTGGAGAAGTGGTGCCGAACATGTGACAAGTGTGCTGCAACCAAAGGACCTGGTAGGAAGATTCAAGGTAAGATGCATCAGTACAACGTTGGATCGCCTTTTGAGAGGATTGCAGTAGATGTGGCTGGGCCTTTTCCAGAGACCAACGCTGGAAACAAGTACATTCTGGTCGTGATGGACTATTTTAGTAAGTGGCCTGAGGCGTATGCCATCCCAAATCAAGAAGCCAAAACGGTGGTCGACCAGATTGTGTTTA
The DNA here is from genome assembly GCA_914767635.1 of Melanostoma mellinum. Lineage (NCBI taxonomy): Eukaryota > Metazoa > Arthropoda > Insecta > Diptera > Syrphidae > Melanostoma > Melanostoma mellinum. The sequence continues at coordinate 71,194,428 of OU612060.1, read as the reverse complement.
ACTGGGTAAGTAGGTTTGGCGTGCCTATGGAACTCCATTCCGACCAAGGGAGGAACTTTGAGTCAAACATCTTCCAAGGAGTGTGCGGACTACTAGGCATTAAGAAGACAAGAACCACACCGCTTCATCCACAATCTGATGGGATGGTTGAAAGATTCAACCGAACCTTGAAAGAACACCTCACCAAGGTCGTAGGCGACTACCAAAGAGACTGGGATAGGCACGTACCGCTATTCCTGATGGCCTATAGAAGTGCAGTACATAGCTCGACAGGACAAACACCATCTGACATCCTGTTCGGGAAAACCATGCGGCTGCCCAGCGAACTTAAATTTGGATGCCCCACAGAGGAGCCACAGGACACAAACGAGTATGTGGACGACCTCAAGGAGAGACTCGCTGACATCCATAAAAGAACAAGGGAACGGATGAAAGCCTACAGCGACCGGATGAAGACACGGTACGACACAAAAGCGACAACGTCAGGATTCCAAGCAGGAGATCGTGTGTGGCTTTATAATCCTCATCGTCAAAAGGGATTGTCACCGAAACTTCAGCAAAACTGGGAAGGTCCTTATACTGTAGTCACGAGGATTAACGACGTGGTTTACCGCATCCAAAGAGGACTAAGAGGCAAGTTAAAAGTAGTTCATTGTGACAGGCTGCATCGATATAGTGGCGAGGCTGCAGATGGAATTATTCGGGACGAACAATCCTAAGGAGGGGGCAGTGTAACGTGAACCCAACATTTTATACCAATTTCCTAATCGAAAAACGTTCAACCGAAAACACAACTGGCAACACTTTAATGGAATGGTATAAATGACAGGCGCTGCTTGTAAGCCAGTGTGTGTGAGTGTAGAGAGACAGACAGACAGAGAGTAGACAGCAAATGTGGTGACAATGTAGAAGTTACTGGAGATTTCTAGATGGCGTGTCATTCGATATAAATAGCCCGCCCGAGGCAACCAGGAGTCAGTTTTGTTTATAGAGTGATAAAGTTAAGAGTAAATACAAGTGATAGTCCAAAAGTCGAGTTGAGTTCAATAAAGTGTATATCGAAAGTAAATAAAGTGGTAGAATTAAATTGAAAAGTAGAGTTTTATTTTTGCGAACTAAGCGCACGTTACAATATGTTCATTTCTCAACTCAAAAATCAGTTCTGGTAACACAAATCAATTTTCCAAATTTTCAACTGTTTCTTAAACAAAAATTTAACGAAAAGAAATATGCTGACCTCTACACATTTTACGAAGATATATCGGATTGTTCCAAAGAAAATTTTCTGTCAGAAGTCAAGATGTGGAGACAACAAATCCACGGCCAGAAAATCCAAAATGCGCTTGATGCTTTACTGGTTAGTATCTTTCGATCAAAAATATAAATGTAAAAAAGTTTATATTTGACGCGATCCGAGAAAAGGGATCTCTTAGGCAAAAGTGAAAGCTTACACACCAGGCTCTGAAAGTACTGATGTACCATTCAAACCCATCTAAAAAATCGTTTCTCTGAATTTAAATTTTGTGAAATAATAGCGATGTTACAATTTCTGATTGCGCTCATGAATATTCAGTGAAAGAATTTGTGTAATCAATCATGATCCAACAACCGATTTCTAGTAAGTAAGTTAGTCCCTTTTGTCGGATCGAGTCACAAATATGCAAACATCAACCTGACGATATTTTTCAGGTTATCAATAGCAAGACGTTCAAGAATGTCGATTATATTTTTATAATCAAATTTTTGCTTTTATTGCACTTTAAAAACATCTCCCAAGTGGATTTTGCCTATCGCCGCTCTTATCAGGTGGAATAGTTTTGCAGTAATACAGCTTCTTGTCCTCTTGATTTTACGGATTGGATTTTATAACAGAATAGAAAACAATTTCTCGATTTTGATTTTTTCTCGACACCTTCAACGCGTTCGGCCACAGCAATTAAATTTTTCTCAATGTTTGCCAGTTTGCTTTCAAAAACACTCTCTGATCCTTTTAAACTTTTTGATTTGCTTCTAGTCAAATAAAAACATTCTGTTGCTAGTAAGTACCTATACTTAGCTTCCTTTTTTCTCAAATCTAAAATTTTTTTAAAATGTAGTATTAAACTTTAACTAGGGGAGTTATAAGCAATTTATAATTTATTTTAATGTGTTTGCATTTACTTTAAAAATGAATGTACTCGAAACTTCTTTTAACCGTCTTGTTGTGCTTCATTAAGTTTCTCTTCTTTCGTTCGCTAACATTCAATAAGCTTCTTTAGCTGTAGCAGATAAATCGACATTTTTACTAACTTCTTCTTACTCTGCTTATGTTTCAAAAAGAAAAATGTACAGGTCTTCCCCGTGCTGCTGCAAATAACTGTGCAAAAACAATCCGAGCTCGTTTTTTGATCCCGCTCGACAATACCAATACGAGTATACCGCCATTTTCGAACTACAACTAGTACTCCAGAAGTAAAAATACTCGAAGTCCTACGGACAGTGGTGCAGTAATCTTAGTAGTTGCAACTTTTTCTATAAAATTTTGGTTGAATCCAATTTTCATCATACAAACTGAAACATTATGCAAAAATAAAAACAACTTTAAATACATACATGATCAAGGCCTTCGCTATTTCAAAAAAGAGATTCGTAAATGTTTCCTCTTTACTTGCTTTAGCCAGATTTTGTTTACACAAAATCTAGCTTTTTGACTGGCTTTCATCAGTATTTTCATAAGTACCTACATAAGTAAGCGAGGAGTAGATATCGTATTGGTAAAGTCAAATTTGCTTGGCGTCGCAGCGTAAAATACATTCCACTTTACCTTACTTTGCAACTGAAGAAAAAACAAAGTCACACTTCCTCTTTTTCTATACTTACTTACTTAGGTGGGCATTACAGTTCGGGGTGAACCTGGGCCTCAACCAACATCCTTCGATAACGACTTCTATTTCGGGCGAGCTCTCTCCAGTTTCGCACTCCAAGTCGGTTGAGGTCATCCTCCACTTGATTGCGCCACCTAAGACGAGGTCTTCCCCTTCCGCGATTTCCCTGCAATGTGCTTTCGAACACCCGACGAGCCGGAGCGTTTGGGTCCATCCGCTCAACATGGCCCAACCATCGTAGCCTCGCGATGCGTACTCTTCTGGCTATGCCCATGTCGCGGTACAGCTCATACAGCTCGTTGTTGTATCTTCTTCTCCACACATTGCCTTCGCATACGGGACCAAAGATCATTCGGAGAATTTTTCTTTCGAAACGACCAAGGGTTTCCTCATCCGCTTTCGATAAGGTCCATGCTTCCGCGCCGTAAAGCAGGACTGGGATGATTAAGGTCTTATATAAGGTTACCTTGGTTTTTCTGGAGAGGGTTTTGTTTCTCAATTGCCTTCTTATCCCAAAGAAGCAACGGTTGGCAAGAGTTATTCTCCGTTTGATCTGCGCACTGATGCTGTTGTCCGTGTCTACAGCGGATCCTAGGTAGACGAAGTCCTGTACTACCTCGAAGTTATGTCTGTCTATTGTGACGTTTTGTCCAATTCGTCGATGTTCTGTGTCCTTGTTTGATGACAGCATGTACTTTGTTTTGCCCTCATTAACCATCAAACCCATTTTTGCCGCTTCTGTTTCAATACTCGCAAAAGCACCTATGACATCAGGCTTTTTTCTTCCCATTACATCAATATCGTCTGCATATGCGAGCAATTGCACAGAGTTTTGAAAGATTGTTCCTCTGGTGTTGACGTTTGAGTTTCTTACAATCTGTTCAAGTATGATGTTGAAGAAATCGCATGACAGTTTATCGCCTTGCCTAAAACCTTTTTCGACATTAAAGGTCTCGGTGAGTTCTTTACCGACCTTGACGGAGCAGCGTGAATTCTCCAAAGTCATCCTGCATAGTCGTACGAGTTTTGCAGGGATGCCGAAACTAGACATGGCTCTGTACAGCTCGTCTCTGTAGATACTGTCATACGCGGCCTTGAAATCGATAAAGAGATGGTGAATATCGATTTTATGTTCTCGGGTTTTTTCCAAGATCTGCCGTAATGTGAAAATTTGGTCTATTGTGGACTTCTCCGGTCTAAAACCACATTGATAAGGACCTATCAAGTTGTTGACGTGGGGTTTCAGACGTTCACATATTACAGCAGACAAGATCTTATAAGCGACGTTAAGGAGGCTTATCCCTCTATAATTGGCGCAGTTGTGAGGGTCTCCTTTCTTTAGGATCCGGCATACGATACTGAGGTTCCATTCATCGGGCATGCTTTCTTTCGACCATATCATGCAGATCAGCTGGTGCATGCTCCTTTCCAACTGATCTCCAGCTGCCTTGAAAAGTTCGGCATCAAGGCCATCTGCACCTGCAGTCTTATTTGATTTAAGTTTGCATATAGCAAGCTTAACTTCTTCTAGGTCGGGAGGACGGCATTCTTGATCATCGTCCAAGCTGAATGGGGCAGTCTGCCTGACAGCGAAATTTGTGTCCTCATCGCCGTTAAGCAGTCTGCAGAAATGATCTTTCCAGATCCTCAGTAGCGACTGTGACTCTATAACTATGTTTCCCTGCTGGTCTTTACAGGCTTGAGTTCGGGGTTTGCCACCCTGGCAGGATCTTTTTACCTTTTGGTAAAACTTCCGAGTCTCGTTCCTGTCATGGCACTTCTCTATTTCCTCAAACAAGCGCTTCTCATGCTGCTTCTTTTTCTTTTTGAGAAGTCGGTGTTCTTCCCTTCTTCTCTCCTTGTAAATCTCGTTATACCGATCGTAAGCAGCCCTCGTTCGTGTCTGCAAAAGCATTTGTCGTGCTCTTTGCTTGGCTGCATTTGCCTGCCTACATTCTTCATCGAACCATGGGTTTCGTTTTGGTGGCCGAGTGAAACCCAGAACCTCAGAGGCAGCGGTTCTGATGGCTTCTTGGCATTGCTGCCACTGGTCTTCAATGTTTAATGCTGGCGGCATGGGATTCAAGGATAATTGAAGGGACACTCGATTGGAAAAGGCATTGGCAATCTCTTGCGATTGTAGCTTTCCGACGTCATATCTCTTCACAGCGTTAGTTCGTGCTGGTCGTGAACAAGATATCCTCATTCGTACCTTGGCTACAACAAGGTAGTGGACCGAGTCAAAGTTGGCCCCTCGGAAAGTTCGGACATCTAGCACACTGGAAGAGTGCCTTGCGTCGATCGCAACATGGTCAATTTGGTTGACGGTTAATTGATCTGGGGATCGCCATGTGCCTTTATGAATTTTGAGATGCGGGAAGCGTGTACTACTTACAACAAGATTTAGCCCCGCAGCAAAATCGATTAGCCTCAATCCGTTTTCGGAGGTTTTGTCGTGGAGGCTATGCTTACCGATTGTGTTTCCAAAGATGTCCTCCTTCCCTAGTTCTGCGTTGAAATCGCCAAGAACGATTTTCACGTCGTATCTAGGGCATTGCTCATATGTTTCTTCGAGGAGCTCGTAGAAACAGTCTTTGGAATCGTCGTCTTTCTCTTCTGTGGGGGCGTGGGCGCATATAAGGCTAATGTTGGCAAATTTAGCCCTGATGCGGATGGTCATTATACGCTCATTGACTGGATTTTGGCTAATCACCTTATCCCTGAGTCTACCTCTAACGACAAATCCGCACCCAAATAAACGCTTTTTCTGTTGTCTGTAGCAGTCGCCATAGTATATGTCACAGTTTTTCATCTTCTTTATGCCCGGTCCACTCCATCGCACTTCTTGGATGGCGGTTATGTCTGCTTTGCAGCAGTCCAGGGCGTCCGCTATTTCTCCAGCTGCACCTAGTCCGTTAAGAGATCTTACGTTCCAAGTGCAGATCCGGAGGTTGTTGTCCTTTTTTCGTTTGCATGGGTCGTCAACTTTGAAATCATTATCGTTATCCGAGGCTGTTGATTGTTTCGGAACTGGGCTTTTTTTACGTGTTTGGGTTGTTAACCCTACGCACAACCTGGAGGGCCAGGTCCTTTTGGATCCCTTCGGACACAAAGGGCTGGAGTATCCAGAGTCAGTACCCTGCTGCAGGGGTATTTTCTATACTTAAAAGAAAAACCCATATCGATTTTTTACCTACATATATTTTCTTCTATTTTGGAACCCCGATTTTGTCTCTGCAGTCTGGCTGTTCAAAGAGGCTGTTCAGACATGCGCAAGTGAACCGTGCAAAATTGACGTCTATATGTTTTATCTCTTTCCCACATAGTTGTAAGAAAGAGACGTTATTTTGCGCCGAAGTTTTTAAAAATTTTAAAATTTTCTTGGCAGAGTTTTGACATTTCCTTCTTTTGACACTTGTGTTTTTTTTTTTTCTCGCTCTTTTTCATGTTCCTGAAGCAAAAATACGAAAATAAATAAATTATTTTTTCAGTTCAGTTTAATTTCTGAGTTTTTTCTTCCCAAATCTGAAGGCAAAATAATCGTCAAAATAGATCCATCGCGTTCACATTAGTTTCAGTCTGAACACGACGGGGTGGCGGAATGTCAAAATTGCACGGTTGACTTGCGCCAGTCTAAACACCGTCAAAGACTTTTTAAGTTTTGTCAGTCTCAATGCACATGTTCAACCGTATTTATAATCGCATTTTAAACTCCACGCAACTTAAAACACGCGTACTCCTTGATCGTATTTATAATCATTTTCCGACAGTAAATAAGGCCTGAGTAAAGGCCCCGACCCATAGAACGCGTTGCGTGCGGTAGAAGCGGCGCGGCAACTGATGCGGTGAGTTTTAACGCGTGCAGCTGATAGGGGTGACCCATAGAATCCGTTGCGGTGTTTTGACAGATAAATTAAGTCAAAATGGGGGCGTTCAAGAATCGTATCCGATAGCTTGTTGTTGTTGTTTACGTGTGGGAAATCGAAGTTATAATCGTCTAGCAATGATATTTTGAATGTTTTTCTGTTTTCAAAAGTCGAATTTTAATATTTCACAGCTGTTGTCTGTTGTCGATCGTTCAAAAAGGTATTTAAGATACGGCTATCCGAGATAGGCTATCCGATAGGTTCTTGAACGCGCCCATTTTCACTTTTTCCATATAAGAGAAAACTTCAAATTTGTTGTGACTGCGCATGTCTCTCTTCTGTCACCGCGTGAGAGCCGCGGCAAAATAGAAGTTCGGCTACTCGGCGCGTTCGGCGCGTTGCTCGCGGTGCTTTTGGGTCACCTCTCATAAGAACGTGTGTATTTAATCTAGCTGTCAGTTGGAAGCGGTGCCGCACGCACGCACCGCGTTCTATGGGCCGGGGCCTTAACTTTAACGCTGAAATACGTGTTAATGTTCATAAATGTCATTGAGTAGTAGGCTGTCGTTCATAGAAATGTACCTACTCTAATTACAGTAATTTTATTTGGATGTGTCAAAAAAAAATATCTTCAAATTGAAAATGTAATGCTGAAAAAGTTAGTATAAAAAAAAAATAAATAAAAAAAGATCGCAATACTAACTAATGCAAACACTAAATACACCACAATTAACTTATTTTTTGGGTGCCAATCCTCCGTTCGTTTTCTTTTAACTTTCTGCAATTTTTTTGTTTCACTATGGATTTTGATACTAATAAGGTTTAAGGGTATGAGCAACTGCGATACCTGAAAAAAGGAATGTAAATAATAGTTTTTTATTTACTGACTAAAGTCTGAGGAGTTCTTATTCACTGCGAAACTACTCAGCGTGTTAGGCGTGATCAAGTGAAATCCAATGAATACGGCTGATTATCTACAATTAATTTGCATGGCATTACGCTTAAATCAAGTATATCTTCGATATAGGTAATCTTGGAACAACAATAAACACTTCATCCTAACTTCACTTATCGTTTCAAAAAAGCGTAAAATATTAAAATGCTTGCTTATGCATCGAAGTTGGTTTCGTTTTCTTTTCCGTTCCAACTCATAAAAGAGGTAAGACTTCAGGTAAATTATCCGAAGAAAATAGGAAAGATTTACCTGTAGTAGGTACCAACACTCTCACAATATTATATGTTAACACTGTTAAAAAAGACATCGTGGTCATCGCTTTTATTACATTTTTGCACATATGGTCTTTCAGGCGGTCTAATCAGTTCCCAATTCTTGTTAGACACGCATTTATTTTTCTGCCCAACAGGAGAGGAGGAAAAAATTTATACATTTATCACCCTACACGCTTAGCACTATGATCTGGGTTGTGATACATTCAAATAATAGAAGAAGGGTGACTGCAAGGAGTAAATATGTAAGCAAGGGCATGGTTTTTGTTAAGGATCCATTAAAGTACTTCAACGAGCCTCAGTAATTACGTCAACATATGTATGCCTTCCATATGTATGAGCTATTAATGCATTGGGAGTAAAGAGGGTGCATTTTTCTATAAGTTATTAAGTGCTCAAGGTTCTTTTCTCGCATTTCAACAAACATTCTAAGTTATTTGCCCATGTATTTTTCGAGTTCTTTGATTACTTGCATTTAGTTTTTTTTGAAGACGTATCAATACATATGTTCATCTTTTTCCACTTAAATAGAAAAAACTATTTTAGCCCTTCAAACTTCAGATCAAAAACCAATTCCGGTTAACTACTGTGTATATTTAGGTGACGTGAAATAGTACCAAACAAAATAAAGCCAAATTCCAAAAATTTGGCTTTATTTCGGTTTGAAAAACGAAATAAGCCCAAATTCTCAGTTTGGCTTTATTTCGCTTTAGAAAACGAAATAAAGCCAATTTGGTGTTATTTCGATTTAAATTTTTGCAGAATCACGAAAATAAACCTAAGCAAAACACAAGTTAGATATTCAAATAAGTTCATTATAGTTTAAAATGAGGAAATCAATGTTTTTCATTTCGGATTCTTCGCTAGTGGTTTGTATGGCTTTTCAATGGACAGCTTTCGTTGTTAATGTTTCCTATAGTTGATATTTTATTGGTTGTTATTTATTACGTTGTATATGAATAGTTTTGCAAGCCTAGTTTTTAGAAAGTGTAATTGTTTGATTTGAGCTGCATGGAAGTCCAGAGTTTGAAATTCGACTGGATGGATAAACAAATAAACATAGATATTTTTAACCATTTAACATAATGAAAAATAGCATGAAGAAAATAAAAGGATAATAACAAAAAAAAAAATCCAAACTGACGATCAGATATGGAGAGTGAAAAAAATATTAAGCCATTATGAAAGGGTCAATTTGGGGAATCGAAAAATTCGCCGCGAATTTTTTTTAACAAACATTTTATTTTTGATCATACAGTACGGACTCGGTTTGCACAACTCTCGATTCGTGCAACTCCTCGATTTTCGCAACACTAAAATCGTTACACGTCTTGACTCTATAAGTGCAACTTTTCAATAAAGCTACCTCGACAAGTGCAACTTTATGTGTTTATTTATCCGTTTTTTATATTCACATTCTTCTTTTGATTCTTTATTCCTTCTGCTATTTTACAGCTAGTTTGCCTGAACAATATTTCTTGCAAAACATGCATAAAAGAACATAAAATGCATCTGTGTTTATTTGAGTGGGTTGCGATCGTTAGTATATAGGGGCGTTTAGACTATCAATATCAAATTTGTTTGTCAAATTTGTAGGATGAAAAGTTTGACGGAAAATACCCATAGTATTCATACTCATCAAACAAATCGTCAAACTCCATTCTGATTTGAATTTTAACCAAGAAGGAGCAGCGCTTTTTAAGGATGAAATGCAAGAAAAACAAAAGAAAGCGTGTTAGGACTAAAGAGGCGCACTACCTGAAACCATCGTATATTTCACTTTCAATGTAACCAGCAAAGAAAAAATAGTTCCTTCCGTGCGATGTGCACTACTTGAAATTATTTGGGAAATGAAGTTTCTTGCAAGTTTGACGAGTAGCGTTAACTATTCTCAAACTTGTTGTCCAACTTGCAAAAATATCAACAAAAAAATTAAATACATCCAAAATATTCGACAAGCCACTTAGTGGAGAGTTCACAGTAACAAATTTGCTTGACAAACTTGGTGGTTGACAAACAAAAAGTGGGTTTAAGAAAATAAAACAAATGGAAGTGGATGAAATAAATAACGTTTATATTATATGAAAAAAAGAAGGTTCATTTGATAACATACCTCTATGCATTATGTAATCAATCTTCTGTTTTAGTTTTTAAATATATCCACTACTTAATCTACATCAATATCTATCCCATAGTGAATATTCATAAGAGCAAGCCGTTCAGTCTGTTTTCACAGTTTATCAAGTAGTTTTTAAGTCTCCGTATGCTTGAAAAAGTCCTTGCTGGTGTTGCAGTGGAAACAGGTATGGTAGCCAATATCTGAAGCAACGTGTAAGCAATTGGATATAATTTCTTATCGCACTTGTCCAAGCATTCCAAAGCAGATTTTGGACTAGAAGAGGAGATAGTCATTGCTGCTTTCCACACTTCAAGTTCTGCTTTGACGGCGGATGTCCATTCAACAGCGGTACCATTCAAAACAGCAGTGCGCTGAGCAGAATATCTAAAGTAGGAACCAACAGACTGCACGATCCTAACGCATTTTCGCACATCTGCTTGTGAACACGAGTCAGCAATAGTAAGGTTGAGAGAGTGTGCACTACAATGTACATACAGAGCTAAAGCACATTCTTTGCGAATATACGCTTGGGCACCGTACAAATACCGCTCATTATTAGATACACTCTGGTTTTAATCTTCTTAAAACAAAGTGAATCTCAAAAATAGTCTTATGTGACCCACAATGGAAAAAATTCTCTTAAGAGGGGAAGCTGGTCAAGAATTTTGAAGAAACCGAAATTTTTGTTTGTCTTAAAAGGTACTTTAGGGGCTTAAAAATTACATACCAAAGGATGAATGCCGGCAAAAATGTCTAAGTGCCCAAACTTTCCATTCTGCGGCAGCGCCCCACAGGTATGCCATATGAATTTATAGTACTTAAAACTTTAAAAGCGTTTTTCTCCAAATCACTTTTTTTGAACTGGCCGAAGACATAACTCGAACAAATCTTAGCCGATCTATACGAAATTTTGACAGTACATTCGAAATACCTTTCTACGGAGACGAGTAGGATTTTTATATTGCATAGCTTTTTTTTTTAATCAACAATTTTGATGTTTTTTATAGTGAAAATTTTAATGTTTTGTTCAAACGTGCACCATTTCATGAAAAAATAAAATATCGAAAAAATCCTACGTACGTCTCTTGCTGTTGTTATATATTCGGGATTTTGTCCCAGGACCGAAATTAAGGAGGTAACATCTTCGACCATGGACCCGTCAAAAAATAGGCGCCTCCGAAGAAATGCTGACACGAAAAAATTTGTATTTGTATATTAAAACCTAAATTATAAAACCTCTTTCACAGATTTTCGATTGATCTTTTTGTTGAGTCACAAAAAATTCATAAATTATGCCCATTTTTACACGCTCTAAGCCAGCTTCCAGCTTAGAGAACCATTATTATTGCGACGAATTAGTCGCAGTACGAGACCTTTTGTCAATCCAAATGAAGTTAAACACTTGATTATGTGTAATTGGATTACAAATCCTAAGAAATATATTTATTTTAATTCAATTTGCGTTTGTCTTTATACAAAACTTACAATGTCTCGGTTTAGGTTAATTTTAATTGGGGAAAAATGTAATTTAATTTTACAACAGTACTTTTAATCTGAACAGGTTGAGGTTTTAGAGTTGAAAGAGAGATTCGGCATAACCCCAAATGGTATGCCAACGTGTCATGTTCTTTTTTAAGCTGAGAGCTTTTAGCCGCTAGGGATTCTACGATAATCGATTTATTATTTGGGCATGTTCAGATTATTATGTCATGCCTGTTCATAACACTCCCCCGCAGTAGCAACTCCTAGTGGCTCTAGCTCTGGAGGGCCCGCAATATCAAGGACCGCCAGCTTTGCTACGGGTCTGTCATATACTCCTGTTTGGGTTTGTACGGAAGCACTTCTCACTTGGCCGTCTTTTGAAAGCCTTGTTGAAATTACCCTGCCCTTTGGCCAAACGTTACAAGGACTGTTAGGGTCAACAATGACGACGACGTCTCCTATTTGAACCGGCTTCACAGGAGTGAACCATTTCGCACGTCTAGTAAGTGAAGGCAGATATTCCCGAACCCAGCGCTTCCAAAAGCGATCAGCGAGCTGCTGCGAAGTGAGCCAGTTCAATCTAAGCACCATTTTATCGTCGTTGAAAACCGTGAAGGGTTTTGACCCGCTAGATGAACCTAGGAGAAAATGGTTAGGTGTTAATGCTTCTTGATTTTCATTTTCTACGGGTATATATGTTAGCGGTCTTGAGTTAACAATATGTTCTGCTTCTATTAACATGCTTCTCAGTAGTTCATCTGATGGATTGCGCATGGGCATTATGTCATATAAAACTGTTTTGATTGACCTTACCATCCTTTCCCAACTGCCCCCCATGTGCGGTGAACCAGGTGGAATAAATTTCCATGTCGTGGTTGTTGAAGTGAATGTTTGTGCCAACTTTTCACTTTTAACGTTTTCTAAGGCTTCTTTAAGCTCACGTTCTGCTCCTTTGAAATTTGTTCCATTATCGCTGTGAAATTCTTGAGGTGTCCCTCTTCTCGCCATGAAATTTCGTATCGCAAGAATGCAAGAATCTGTTGTAAGACTATGCGCCAGCTCAATGTGGACTGCTCTTATTGTAAGACAGTTAAGTAGAACACCCCATCTTTTTTCGGTCCTTCTACCAACGATTACGTTCAATGGTCCGAAGTAGTCTATTCCAACATAGGAGAAAGGACTGCAAAAAGGTGATAGACGGGCGGAAGGTAATTGAGCCATTTTTGGAATTTTTGGCTGTGCTGAAGAATTTTTGCAAAATTGGCATTTTTTTCTTTCTGCTCTAACTGCAGCTCTCATATGAGGTATGTAAAACTTTTGTCGGAGTTCGTTGATGACGGTTTCGTGGTTTCTATGTTTATAACGACAGTGAAGGTCAGAGATAATAAGGGATGTAATTGGGTGAAGCCTTGGAAAAATAATTCTAGGTTTAACATCAATTCCTGCTTCTCTTGCCATACTAGTTCTATCTTCTGCTCGCAGTATTTTATTTTCGTCTAAAAATGGGCATAAGTTATAGAGCGGGCTACTTTTTTGCACACTTTTGCTTATTTCTAAGTCAGTGATTTCTTCCTGAAATTCATGGCTCTGTGCTATTTTCAACAGTTTTATTTCCGCTTGTAGAAGCTCTTCTCTAGTCAGGGGTCCACCCAGCTCAATGTCAATTTTCATTTTTTTCTTCAAGAAACGTGATCTCCAAATCAGAATATAAGCTGTACTCCTTAGTAAAAAATTATAGCACGTTATATCGTAGATACGCAGGACGCTCTTAGGACACAAACTCGAAAGGTGGACGTTGATGAAATGAGTTTTCAGCTCTTCGACTGTTTCGCTGTCTGTTGTTGGTTCTTGAGGCCAATTTTTTCTAGAATCTTTAAGGAATTCAGGTCCTGAAAACCAACGACTTGAGGATTTAAACTCCGGGTTTTTTTGCCACTTCGTGGCATCATCAGCTACATTTTGCTTTGTGGGAATCCAACGCCATTCGGAGATATCAGTGGAATCTAAAATTTCGCTGACACGAAAGGCCACAAACTGGCGGTACTTACGATGATCTGAGCGAATCCAACTCAACACATTCTTTGAATCTGACCAAAATATTCTCTCGGAAAATTTAATGGAATGCGAGACTGTGATAGCTTTAGCGAAACGGGCTCCTAACAATGCTGCTTGTAGCTCGAGACGAGGAATTGATAGTGACTTGAGCGGTGCAACTCTTGTCTTTGCTCCTATTAGTGCACATTCAATTGTTTGGTTTTGACTGCATCTGACGTACGCGACGGCAGCAAAGCCATTTTCACTGGCGTCAACGAAAATGTGCAGTTGCATTGATTTACCCCACGAAGAACTGGAAATATAACATCTAGGGATACGTAAATTTTCAATTTCTGGTAGGTGGCTTATCCATTTGAGCCACTTCTTATGCTCAGCATCGTGAATCGCGGTATCCCAATCGATCTTTGATCGCCAGATATCTTGCAGCAAAACTTTAATAAATATAAGATAGTGAGAAAGCAATCCCAGAGGGTCGAAGATAGTCATAAGTGTTCTGAGGACCTCGCGTTTGGTAGGGCGGCTCGAACCAAAAAGAATGGATGCATAATTTGGATTCGAGGTGATTTTACAAATAAGGCAGTCAGTTGACGTGCACCACCACATCCCGAGAACCTTTTCTGTGCCAAGCTCAATTTCAGTGTTTAAGTTTTTGTCAGTAGTTGGCTGGCAATTAAGTTCTTGAAGAACGTGTGGTGAATTGGAAATCCAATTTCTAATATGAAAACCCCCTTGCTCATGTATGTGGCGAACTTCCCTGGCTAACTTGATGGCTTCGGCTTCCGTTGGCAAACTATCCATCATGTCGTCAACATAATGGTTTTCCTTTATCGATTGTACGGCGCAATTTTTCAGAGAATCGCTCGGCGTTTGAGTTCTTGACAAACTGTGCAGAGCACGGTGAGCATGTAGCTCCGAACGTCATGACCATCATTACATAAACTTCAGGGATTTCGTTTTCGTTCTTGCTCCACAAAAAACGTTGAAATTGCTGGTCCCTTTCATTTATACCAACTTGGTGGAACATTTATTGAATATCACCACATATAGCCACCTTATTTTCTCGGAATTTCATAATAACCGAAGGTATAGAAGTCAATTGATCCGGTCCTTTTAATAGCATTGAGTTCAGTGAAATGCCTTGCACAACAGCAGCAGCGTCCCAAACGATGCGTAACTTTCCCGGTTTGTTAGGATTCCGTACTGGGAAGATCGGTAAGTACCACGACGGACGGTTAACTTGAATTTCGGATGGCAAAAGTTTTCTAGCATATCCTTTTGTAATATATTCGTCTATTTTATCGTTAAGTGCTTCAGCCAAACCGGGTTCACGCCGCATACGCTTTTGGAGGCACTCTAATCGCCTTCTCGCCATGGGTAAACTGTTTGGAAGTTTAATTCGATCAAACTTCAATAAAAGAGATGTTTCAAACCTGCCGTTTTTGTACGTTGTATTATCATTCAGAAGGCCTACAGCTCTTTCATCGTCTACTGAGAGTGGTTGAAGTTGCGAATTCGATGATGTTCCAAAGTCATCTAGACAAATGCAACTTTTCACAAGGTTTTCGAGAAAGGAATCATTACAGCTGCATATATGGAAGCTATAGCTATCGTTTAAAGGAGTTTCACCTTCCGCTGAACTCATTCCATGAATGACCCATCCAAGGCGGGTCTTAGTATCAACTGGTTCATTCGGCCTTCCCTCCCTGGAACGCAATGGAAAGCTAAGGCTTGAGTTATTGAGACCTATCAATAAACGTGGAACGCCCTTATTATAAGCTTCAAGGGGAACTCCTCTCAGGTACTCATACTTCTCTTTTAGTTTGAAAGGGTCAAGTGATTGCGAGGGAAGATGCAAGTTTTCGACTGTACGCACGTCCGTTAGTGTGAACTTCTTTGTTTTCAGTGTTGCACTTGAGATTTCTATATTGAGAACTTTAGAGTTAGGTTCAATTCTGGATGTATTTCCCGTCCATTTAAGGCAAAGGGGTTGTGCTATACCATTAACTTTGAGTTGTCGTGCTATTTCTTCATCCATCAAGGTAATGGAGGAGCCATCATCCAAAAACGCAAGTGTGTTGATTTGAGTTCCCTTTCCATATAAGGTCACTGGAACTATTCGAAAGAGAATAGGGTTTTTATTTGAAAGGTTAATGTTTTCATTTCCCTTTGAATGCAGTCCAAGCGTTCCTATATCTTGTGACTGTGTCTGTTCACCTTTTTCTTTATATCACACTGAACTAACCTCGTTTAATTCGCCCTGAAGAGAATTATAAAATTCGTTCCTATTTTTGTGAAGCAATCTGTGATGCTTGAAAACACAATCATCTATTCCACATACTGATGTTGAATTGCATCTGTTACTGTTATGTTTTACAAGACATCTGCGGCATAACTGATGCTTTCGTACCTGATACCATCTTTCTGAACGGGTAAGATTTTTAAATTGTACGCATTTTGCAATTGAATCACATTGGCCACCACAAATACAGCATCTTAGTTTGGACGAAGGTGGAATGTTATTTAATTCATCATTCATTTCACAATGAGCATTAATGAAGCCCCTCTCTTTCGAGTTTTTGAAAGTATGTCGATCGTCTCCTAAAGAAGGCAATAGCACTCCACTTGCAGCCTCAGCAAGTTGATAAATCCAATTCTTAAAAACTAATAAATTGGGACTGGAATTCGGAGTGCCTTGTTTGAATATTGCCCAGTTAAGACGTATGGCAGGTGGGAGCTTTTCTACTAGTTCTTGTAATTGAGTTGGGTTGTTTAGATGGTCAGCCAACTCGGAGGCCTCAATAATAGCGCAAAGGTTTTGAACAGCAAGTGAGAAAGTGACTAGAGTATCCAATTTTTCTGCCTTTGGAGAAGCTGTGGAACGAATTTTTCTAAGTAGTGTATGAACTATAATATCAGGTCTTCCATACAGCATTTTTAGGGTCGAAATTATTTGCGGAACGCAGTTTGGATGTATCAACATACTTCTAACTGAATTAAGCGCCTCACCTTTGAGTGATCTACTCAACCGAGTTAAATTTTCTTGGTCATTGAAAGCACAGAGCTCCGTACTTCTCTTAAAATCTGCAATAAAGAGTGGCCAATCCTCTGGGTTACCTCCAAAGGGATGCAAGTCTTTAGAAATCAGTTGACGGGCTGCTAACTGTTTTCGGCTTAAAGTAGGCGAGTCTAATTCCTTGGGTGTTTTAATAGGAAATGAATTTTCCATGAACGGATTTTTATTTAAAGGCTGTAGGGTTGGCACATTCGTATTTCTATTTTCAGCATGTAACTGTACTGAGGGTTGAGCATTCAATGCGTATTTGGTTGGGTAACCTGGTGACGAATACGTGACATTTGGAGGTATCAACTGTTCCTGGGAAGCGGCAGCAGCGGAAGGCTTATGCTTTTGTTGTCCATGAAGATAAAGTTGATCTATCGGCATTACATTGTTTTCTTGTGATCCTACTTTAGCTCTGCTGTCTGAAAAGGATAGAAGTCGTGGTGGCATCGACAAGACCGGTTCGCTTGTGTTAAGAATTGTTGTTGACGGCATGTGCGTGCTCTTTAATGGTACTTCTTTAAGCCAGGTGCTGATGTTCAGAGTAGGTGTTTTTCTGTTATTATGATCATCATCGGTGTCATTACGATCATCCTCAAAATCACTGTCGGATTCTTCAAGTTGAGTCAGCATATCGTATTTCCTAGACAAGTACTCAGCATCACTTTTTTCTTTTCTTTCGAAGTATTCTTTTTCACGTTTTTCTTGCATAGTCTTTTCTTCCTCTAACTTTTGCAAATTTAGTTGAACTCGTTTGTTGAGAGAAACTCTAGATGATTTAGAGCTGCACGAGACTTTGGAAGACCTTTTATCGACAGTCAGGCGTGGGAGCAATTTTGTTTCCTCAACGATGTTCGCTAGAATGTTTAAATCGTCTGTGCAACTACCTACTGAAGCTATCTGCGGTATAGGTAAACCGGTGTATGCTGTTTTTGTTTTCGAGGAAAAAATTGGAGCCGAATTATCCGCATATACCTCTGCACTCAAATTAGCGGCACACATCTGGTCAGCACTTGAACGGGTTTTCGTAGAAAGATTTGTTACAGATCTACCTACATTACTAGAGCTACCTTTATCCAAGCAACCACGACTACTTAAGTGTTCGATAATGTTCACAGATCGATGATGCTGATATCTGGCGGAGGTAGATCCAGTGAAGTGAGAGGTGTGGGGAGCAACTGAACTTGATGAAACCGGTTTTGTTGAATATCCTATGCAGCCAGTCAAAGGTGTATCCATTATAGATACTGAGTTGGCGCGTGACGTGGCCACAAATTGACAATTACTTTCGAACAGTAATGGGGCAGTTGTTGTTGTGGATAACTGATTGGGTTCGGAGAAGGGGTGCTTAGAATTGAATGCAAGGCTCGCGGTGAAAGATTTAGGGATAGCTCCCAGACTAAATGCGCTTTCTTTAGCTGTATCTGACACATTCCTAGCAGCAGTCGCGACAACTTCTACAAGACTACTGGATAAAGAAATATTCTTACCTTCACATGTTGGACATACCCAGTCTTTGTCATGTATGTTGCTATCTAGATTTGCACAGGCGTAATGAAACCAGGCTGGGCATTTATCGCAGCGCACCATGTCTTCGACGCTGTTTGGTTTGTCACAAGAGCGGCAGTCGTATTCCTCAGTGGTGTCGACGGATTCATTTTGGTGTACTGGAGACCTTATGACTCTGGTGGACGGAGCAAAGGGCTGAGGGATTTGTGGGTTTCTTCTTTCCTGGTTCATATCCAATTGATTTGTAAATTATTGCGACGAATTAGTCGCAGTACGAGACCTTTTGTCAATCCAAATGAAGTTAGACACTTGATTATGTGTAATTGGATTACAAATCCTAAGAAATATATTTATTTTAATTCAATTTGCGTTTGTCTTTATACAAAACTTACAATGTCTCGGTTTAGGCTAATTTTAATTGGGGAAAAATGTAATTTAATTTTACAACAGTACTTTTAATCTGAACAGGTTGAGGTTTTAGAGTTGAAAAAGAGATTCGGCATAACCCCAAATGGTATGCCAACGTGTCATGTTCTTTTTTAAGCTGAGAGCTTTTAGCCGCTAGGGATTCTACGATAATCGATTTATTATTTGGGCATGTTCAGATTATTATGTCATGCCTGTTCATAACACTCCCCCGCAGTAGCAACTCCTAGTGGCTCTAGCTCTGGAGGGCCCGCAATATCAAGGACCGCCAGCTTTGCTACGGGTCTGTCATATACTCCTGTTTGGGTTTGTACGGAAGCACTTCTCACTTGGCCGTCTTTTGAAAGCCTTGTTGAAATTACCCTGCCCTTTGGCCAAACGTTATGAGGACTGTTAGGGTCAACAATGACGACGACGTCTCCTATTTGAACCGGCTTCACAGGAGTGAACCATTTCGCACGTCTAGTAAGTGAAGGCAGATATTCCCGAACCCAGCGCTTCCAAAAGCGATCAGCGAGCTGCTGCGAAGTGAGCCAGTTCAATCTAAGCACCATTTTATCGTCGTTGAAAACCGTGAAGGGTTTTGACCCGCTAGATGAACCTAGGAGAAAATGGTTAGGTGTTAATGCTTCTTGATTTTCATTTTCTACGGGTATATATGTTAGCGGTCTTGAGTTAACAATATGTTCTGCTTCTATTAACATGATTCTCAGTAGTTCATCTGATGGATTGCGCATGGGCATTATGTCATATAAAACTGTTTTGATTGACCTTACCATCCTTTCCCAACTGCCCCCCATGTGCGGTGAACCAGGTGGAATAAATTTCCATGTCGTGGTTGTTGAAGTGAATGTTTGTGCCAACATTTAACTTTTAACGTTTTCTAAGGCTTCTTTAAGCTCACGTTCTGCTCCTTTGAAATTTGTTCCATTATCGCTGTGAAATTCTTGAGGTGTCCCTCTTCTCGCCATGAAATTTCGTATCGCAAGAATGCAAGAATCTGTTGTAAGACTATGCGCCAGCTCAATGTGGACTGCTCTTATTGTAAGACAGGTAAGTAGAACACCCCATCTTTTTTCGGTCCTTCTACCAACGATTACGTTCAATGGTCCGAAGTAGTCTATTCCAACATAGGAGAAAGGACTGCAAAAAGGTGATAGACGGGCGGAAGGTAATTGAGCCATTTTTGGAATTTTTGGCTGTGCTGAAGAATTTTTGCAAAATTGGCATTTTTTTCTTTCTGCTCTAACTGCAGCTCTCATATGAGGTATGTAAAACTTTTGTCGGAGTTCGTTGATGACGGTTTCGTGGTTTCTATGTTTATAACGACAGTGAAGGTCAGAGATAATAAGGGATGTAATTGGGTGAAGCCTTGGAAGAATAATTCTAGGTTTAACATCAATTCCTGCTTCTCTTGCCATACTAGTTCTATCTTCTGCTCGCAGTATTTTATTTTCGTCTAAAAATGGGCATAAGTTATAGAGCGGGCTACTTTTTTGCACACTTTTGCTTATTTCTAAGTCAGTGATTTCTTCCTGAAATTCATGGCTCTGTGCTATTTTCAACAGTTTTATTTCCGCTTGTAGAAGCTCTTCTCTAGTCAGGGGTCCACCCAGCTCAATGTCAATTTTCATTTTTTTCTTCAAGAAACGTGATCTCCAAATCAGAATATAAGCTGTACTCCTTAGTAAAAAATTATAGCACGTTATATCGTAGATACGCAGGACGCTCTTAGGACACAAACTCGAAAGGTGGACGTTGATGAAATGAGGTTTCAGCTCTTCGACTGTTTCGCTGTCTGTTGTTGGTTCTTGAGGCCAATTTTTTCTAGAATCTTTAAGGAATTCAGGTCCTGAAAACCAACGACTTGAGGATTTAAACTCCGGGTTTTTTTGCCACTTCGTGGCATCATCAGCTACATTTTGCTTTGTGGGAATCCAACGCCATTCGGAGATATCAGTGGAATCTAAAATTTCGCTGACACGAAAGGCCACAAACTGGCGGTACTTACGATGATCTGAGCGAATCCAACTCAACACATTCTTTGAATCTGACCAAAATATTCTCTCGGAAAATTTAATGGAATGCGAGACTGTGATAGCTTTAGCGAAACGGGCTCCTAACAATGCTGCTTGTAGCTCGAGACGAGGAATTGATAGTGACTTGAGCGGTGCAACTCTTGTCTTTGCTCCTATTAGTGCACATTCAATTGTTTGGTTTTGACTGCATCTGACGTACGCGACGGCAGCAAAGCCATTTTCACTGGCGTCAACGAAAATGTGCAGTTGCATTGGTTATGATTATGCAGGGGTTCTGTGGGGTTTTGATAATATTTTGTCGCAAGCGAACATTTTTAGTAATTGCAATTTCTAAAAGAAATTTTTTTAAATAAGCCTTTCTTTTGTCCCATTCTAAATCAATAACCTAACGACCTAATAGTGCGTACTGATACGGCACGAAAATATACGAAGGCTACCGAAGGCGATCAGCCAATCAATCGACTGTGGTCGGCGCGGCGGCGGGAGAGAGAGCGAATCGAAAATATATTATTAGTGTAATTATGCGTAATAAAAATGGGGGGGGGGGGGGGGGGGTGTTTGAACCCCTGAAACCCCCCCTGGCTATGCCCATGGCCAGCAAATCATTCATTAATGTTTTATTTTTAGAAGCCCCAATTAAGATAGCAATTAAACTTGCAACGAGTTTGATGCGCTATCTAACTCTATATTAAAAATTGTTTCCCGTTATCCTCGCACTGAAATCGCAATTGCGGTCGATTTCATTGTAAACAATTCGAGTTGGCTTCGTCATTCTTCCAGACAAAACTCGAAGGAAAATATGATGAGATCTTCGCTAAATTAAATCATTTAACTTAACTTGTAGATGAGCCCACTTGGGTTCCAGATATTCTCAGTCTGTGTGGCCTACACCCTTGACCTACTTCTCACTTCACATTCCGAAAAAACAGGGTTAAAGTGTTGTATAGTCAAATTGATTGACTCGCATGTCATTTTGTACTTACGATCTTGTGATAACACAAACTCACAAGATCGAAGTAAGGAAAAACCAATCAGGTGATTGGATAAACAAAAGACATTGCGGGTATCCACAAGATATCGAGTGGAAACAAAGTAAACAATCAATAGACTTTGACTCTGACCTAAAAGCATTTACTCATCAACAAAATGCAATGGGGACTGTAATGTACACCCAACATTTAATACTAATTTCTTAATCGAAAACGTTTAACCGAAAACACATGCTGCAGCACTATAATGAACATCCAATAGAAGACAATAATTGTGAGCCAGTGTGTGTGTGTGTGGAAATATACCAGAAGGGAAAATTGTTAACAGCAAAATACTGGAAGATTCTCAAGTTGTACAATTAGTTGAATAGACTTCGTTTGATGGAAGTTGGATGCTCTGATGTAGTTTGCGTTCACACGTATCAAGCTTGTGGTCCAACTTTATATCACATACCCTTCCACTCCGTCCAACTTCTAGAATTTCATTTATCATTCAGTCACCTTCATCGCGAGAGGACGCACGCACAGTGGACTAAAATACCCAAACACACCGAACAAAAAAGGGACACTCACGGGCTACCTACAGGTACCTCAACTAAAAGAAGGACCGGACTGGTTAAAGGGTTTATCCCATCCTAATTATATTTCTTAGGAAATATGATAAAAACTAAACCTTAAATATTTTATTTTTCCAGGAAAGAATTAACCCTTTTAGGAAAAATTTTATCTTTTGCAGGATTAACGCTAATCATTTATATTTTTTTCCAGGAAATTACTGGAAAAAATTATTAATTACTTTCAGGAAAAAATGGAGAAACTAACACTGGAAACAGCATTCACCGCTTTAGCAACTCTGCTGAAGCGGATGCAACCAGACCTGGGGTCAGAGCACCGACAGCGCCTCAGCGGCCTCATCAAGGCGGTGCAGATTCAACTCGATGGACCACAGCCAATGGAGGAAACCATTGAAGTCAACGAAGGAAAGCACGAAGATTTTATCTGCCTGACTGGTGACGAGGCAGAAAAAACTGACGAGGAAGACCAGTTCACCGAGGTAACGGGAAAGAAACGGCCAAAGAAGTCCACAGCCAAAAAAAGACTCCAAGAAGGAGAAACAGGAGCCGCCATCACCAATCGGGTCGGTAGACACGACTTCACCAACCCCAATCACAGCAACAGCACCAGCAGTAGCACCAAACGTTCAGCTACAACAGCCAAAAACATCAAAGAAGGCAGTCGCAGCCAAAATCAGCCAATAATCAACTTCTTCAAAACCAGGAGCACAAAAAAAAAACGAACCAACCAAGGGTACGGGAATGCCGCCAATTTTCTGTTTCTCAGGAAAAATTGCAGAAATAAGCCGGTTCTGTAAAGGGTCCAAATTGGCGGTCACGATCAAAACCGCAACACGAAGACAACAATCATCAATGCCGGAAACCGCCAATCATTCGAAGGAATTAAAAATTTCCTCAAGGAGAGGAAGATTCAGTTTAATTCTTTCACACCGAGGGAGGATAGAAAGAACCTGCTTCTCCTCAAAGGCATCCACCACTCTTACGCTGCCATTGAAGTCGAAGATGAGCTCCGGCTAGAGAGCCTCCCAATCATCAATGTCACCGAATTCAAAGCCAAGAGGGCACAAGGAAAGCCCTACAACAACTTCGTCGTGGAACTCGCCGAAACCTGCCAGCTCAGTGAGGTCTACACAAAGACACTCGTTATGAACCAGAAGGTTCACTGGGAGAGACTTAAGTCCAACGATATCGTGCAATGCAGGAATTGTCAACGATTTGGACATGTTGCCACCAACTGTGGGCGTCAGTACTCTTGCGTGAAATGCAAGGAGGTGCATGAGCCAGGTCAGGGCAAGCGGACTACCAACACAGGACTGGATGTGTGGTGTGCAAACTGCCAAAAGGGAGGACCTCCGGCAAGTTTCAAGGGGTGCCCAACCCTTAAGGCCAAGTTGACTGAAAGGAACAAGGAAGTCGCCGAGAAGAAGGCCCAGCAGGAATTCGCCGCCAAATCTATCTCCATGGCAACCCGCCCAACCATCAGCTATGCCTCAATGTTCAGAAGCGGACCTTCACCCAAGTCAGCCACATCCACGAAACAACAACCAACTGCAGTCAAAACTCCCAAGACGACACAAGCCAGGCCCACTGGCTACTAGACCGACACCAACCTCACCAATTAACTTCAACAACGAGGTACAGCAGATGTTTGGAAGCGACCTGGCTACCCTGATGAAAAAAGCCAAGATGGCAATACCCACCAGCTACGATAGCATGAGTGAAGAAGATAAGTCCGTGGCCCTAGCCACCTTCATATTCCAAATATGCAAGTAAAGAGGCTCCGCATCATGACTTACAACGTGAATTCGTTGCACAGCCTGAAAAAGAGGACGTCATTCATCATGTTCATGAAGAACCATAACCCGGACATCGCTCTCATCAGTGAAACAAATGTGACAAAACGCAACAACATCGACATCATGGGCTACAAAACCTACCGACAGGATAAGTCCGGTGAGCACGTTGGAACAGCAATTTATGTTAGGCATAACATAAGTGCCAACACCAATAAAATCTTCGTCACAGGGCTACTAACCAGCGAAGCAACAGCCGTCACCATTCAAATAGGAAACGAGTCCCTCACCATAATTGCCGTGTATGTCCGCTGCCACTCAACGAGAAGAAACATCCAGAGCGATCTCCACATCCTCAATAACGTCATCTCCAAAAGCACGTACGGGCTGATCGGCGGCGATCAGCTTAATGCCAGGCATACCCGTTGGCACGACACGTGATAAACATAAAAGGCAGGGCGATCACAGACTGGTTGGATACGTGTAGCGCTCAAACCTCACTATCAGTTGTATCCCAACGTAGACCAACATTCCCAAGGACGCCATCTACACTTGATTTCTTCCTAATAACAGCAAATTTTGTTTTTCTCATTCCAGGCTTACTGAACTTCACCTGTACCCTCATTCCAAGCGACACGGACCACGAAGCAGTTCAGGTGAACATAAAATTGCGCCAAC
This sequence comes from Melanostoma mellinum, assembly GCA_914767635.1. NCBI lineage: Eukaryota > Metazoa > Arthropoda > Insecta > Diptera > Syrphidae > Melanostoma > Melanostoma mellinum. The sequence goes on along the minus strand of OU612060.1, from coordinate 71,169,748 downwards.
CACTCCTTCTTGCCATTTAACCGCCGCGCCGGAACACTTCATAAACTACAAAACACTGGATGCTGAGAAGTTGAAAAGAGACGTTGAGGAAGCTTTTATTCTGCCAGCAGAAAACAGGAACATGTTGAACTCCGAAATCGACGCTGCTGTCGAGTCGTTGGAACAAGTAATTTCCACTGCACTTGACTGCCAAAAGCGACCAAAGAAGAGCATAGACAGATACCAACACCTCCCTGATTACGTGCAAAACCTGTACAAGCACAGGCAAGTACAACGTAAGAAGCTGCAAAGAAAACACCAAAGGGAGCTCAACACAACCAATGTCAGCTACCGGACTGTTTGGGGCGAACTTCAACAAGCCAACATAATGTTCCGGAACGCGATCCAGCACTGCAACGACGTCCACTTCCAGAAGAGACTGGAAAACATAAAACCTGGACCAGATGTTTTCAAGAAGATAAACAGGATAGTTGGCACAAAGAACGCAATACCGGAAGTCATCACAACCAACGACGGGGAAGCCAGATCAGATCAGGAAAAGGCGGAGGCATTCGCTAAACATTTCGAAGGCAACTTCGTGCCCGCACCATTTAATGACCCTGATTTTCTGGACGAAATTGAGACATCCATCCAACGGACTATGGGGCCCAACACTGATGCAGCAATATAAAGCAACAACAACCCGTCGAGTGACCCCATCAACTGCACAAACCTTACCACTCCGGAAGAAATTGCGGAGATAATTCACAGCTTAAAACCCAAGAAATCATCAGGCCCAGACGACATGTCAAATTTCGTCCTGAAGAGGCTCCCACAGACGGTAATGATCTTTCTGGCTACCATCTTAAACAACTGCATTAACAACAGCTACTTTCCCAGGAAGTGGAAAACGGCCAAGATTGTGGCGATCCCGAAGAAAGGCGATCTGAACCTCATCAGCAACTACAGGCCCATTTCTCTACTCAACAATCTAAGTAAACTTCTGGAGGAGCTTATACTTAGGAAGTTGAAAAAGTTCTGCAGGGATAATAACATCATCCCAAACATGCAGTTCGGCTTCCGGGAAAAGCATTCAAATCTGCATCCACTGATGAAGCTACACAATGACGTCGCCGAAGACCTTAACAGCCATCGTGCAACCGTCGCATGCTTTTTGGATGTCGAAAAAGCATTTGACAGTGTTTGGATTGAAGCACTCATCCATAAACAAAATCTTTTTAACTTTTCAGCTCCATTAATAAATATATTTTTTTCCTTTCTGTCCCACAGGAACTGTTTCGTCCAAATTGGAAGCGCTAAGTCCGCCACCAAGAACATCAGAGCAGGGGCGCTCAGGGATCAAAACTAGGACCACTCCTCTTCAACATCATGACGTCAGACCAACCTACCCCAAGGGACTGCGAAAACCTGCTTTACGCCGATGACTCTCTGACATCCCTCTATATCACCTCTATATCACCAACCATAGCTGCCCGGAGAGTGGAAACTCACATCCATAAACTATATTCTTATTATAGTAAGTGGGGTATCCGGATCAACTCAGCTAAGTCAGAGCTCGTCTGCTTTAGAAGGACCGGAGGAAGAGGCCGTTGTTCTGCCGGTAACTGCAGAGCCACTTCCATTACTCTACCTGATGAAACCAGACTGGCTGCCCAAAGAAACGCGAAGTATCTAGGCATCAATTTCAATGAGGTGCTTAGATTCAACCCGCACTCACAAGCTGTACTGAAGAATGCCAACTTAGCTTTCCACCGACTGTACCCTTTGCTGAGGAGAAGGACAGGACTAAGTCAGCCAACAAAACTACTGATGTACAAGCAGTTGCTGAGACCCGTCATCAACTACGGAAGCCCAGTTTGGTTCACCATCTCGAAGACCGCGATGAAGGATCTCCTACTTTTCGAAAGAAAGATTCTGAGACTCTGCAGCGGTCTCTCTTTCAACTACCAGCGTCAGAGACATTACAGTAACCAGCATCTGTACGAGACAGCCAAGATGACGCTAGAGCTGTGTCAATCGCGATTGATTCGGTCTTTTCGACCCGTTCACTGGAAATGATTGATGATTGCAATCATACAAAACTAAAACAATCAATCACCATTTCAATCATTTCCATAGAACGCCACTGAAAGAAACTCAGTATTTTACTATTATATGCTGTATTTGTATGAGATGGGTGAAGACGACCGAAACTGAAACCAATGATTTGATAGATACGAACGGCGAGACCGAAACCAATCATTTGTACGAGCCGAACGTCTGAAAATGAAACCAATCACTTGAACGATAGACGAACGGCCGAGATTGAAACCAATCGTTTGAACGAAATGAACGACCGAGACTGAAACCAATCACCAATCACTTGAACCAAAAGACCGACCGAGATTGAAACCAATCGTTTGAACGAAACGAACGAACGAGACTGAAACCAATCACCAATCACTTGAACCAAACGAACGACCTAGACTGAAACCAATCGTTTGAACTAGACCCGAAAGGATTGACCGAAACTGAAACCAATCAAACAAGTACTACAGTACTCTGTCTACTTTGATGCTCATAGAATGGTGCTATTGCTGAGTATGTGGGCGATGCTTTTCATTTCAGATGCATACTTATGTTTATTTTATATTTTCAGCTTTTAGAATTTGAATGATTTAAAACTTTTCTAGTCCTTGTTTTAAAGCGATATTGAAAGATTTATACTTCGATTTTTTTAAAGCCATTCTCACTGAAAACGTAAAATGAATGTAATGTGTGTGTGTATATGCACATCTAAAAAAGAAAACCATTCCCCATCTACAACTCAGTACCATACTATTGGTTCTTGCCTACGTTTGTGTTTCGATGTTGACTCGACTGCACCTAACCTATGTACATATGTATGTAGGTAGACACGAAACGTAAACAGAGAGTAATAAAAATTAAAAAATACAACGCTACACTGCAAATGATCGGTTTCAATTTCGGTCGTTCCTCGTTCTCGAGCGTCTATTGGTTTCAGTTTCGGTCGATCGCCTCGGCCAGTTCAAGTGATTGAATGATTGATTGAAATGACCGAATCTTTCCATTGAACGATTGATGATTGATTCGTTCACTGGAAATGAACGATTGATACAGCATTAGATGACGCCCTTGGACCAATACGTCTTATCGGCTGTATTGAAAACGGCTGCAAATATCAGAAACCACCCTAATCCCCTGCTGAGAAGGATGACCACTGAAGACCGACACCCTGAGCCAAGATACCTAAGCGTGATGAACACTTTGGACGAAGAAGTAGTTCCAGCCAACGACGAAGCCACTAACTTCTACGCTGACCCTAGGTCAGCATTCTTCCGTGGCTGATGCCACCACCCACAACCTCCCCATAAAGAGGGACAACAGCGACAACCGGGACGGAACATCCCGAGATAACTCAAGTCATCCTACTTATAATCAAGAATTCTCTTTCTTTTCAGCTATATAATATTAAGTTATTATTTTTATTCTAAACAATGTATTCGATTAGGCCCCCTATGTGCCAACATTCCTACATTATTATCATTTCCTTAATTTTTAAATTACCTATATATAGAATCAATTGTATATATATATCGTTCAATTAACTCTAGATTTTCAAAAAATTTTGAAAACCATCTTAAAAGTTGGAAAAGCGGTCGTCTGAAGGGTTCACACTTCAAGCATTGGTCGTTCAAACCCAAGTCTGTCCAACTAATTGTACAGTGTGAACAGGGCTAATAAAGTATATATCGAAAAGTTTTATTATTGCAAACTAAGCGCACGTTACTAATCTTCGTTTCTGATCTTAAAGATATGTTTGCGAGTATCTTGGAAAAAAAAATGCAAGATCTCCCAACAAAGCAAGATATCCTAAAAATTTTCGACGACGTCAAAAGTCTCAAGGTAACAAAGGAGTCATACGCACAGGAATTACAACAAATAAAAAACAAAAACAATGAACTCGAAAAAAAAATGGAATATCTAGAGAAGCGATCTAAGGAAAAAAATCTGATTTTCACCAACGAAACAATCAACAACATCGCCAACAAAATTTTAGAAGGCCAAAACATCAAATTTGAGGATGTAACAGCTCTACCGTCTAAAGGAAAGCAGCAACTCATATTGGTAGAAACAAAAAACAAAACAATTAAAATGCATCTTCTTAAGAACTCAGCAAAACTTAAAGGTACTGGTGTGTATGTGAACCCCGACTACACCAAAGATGAGCTTAACAGAAGACAAAAACTACTGCGAATACGACGAGCCATCAAATTGAAACATCCATCAACAGTTCCACAAATACGAGGCCTTAAATTAATAGTGAACGAAGAAACGTTTTATGCAACGCAAGATGGAAAACTTATATGTGGCAGTCACGACGGAAACGAGGTTCTTCATGAGAAATGTTCGGCAATTTGGATTTTGATGACAACAATCAACCACTTGAACCAAAACAAACACAGCATGGTCAACAATCAACGTCAACAGCTGTCACAACGACAGAGAGGACAATAAAGACAGCGCCATCTAAGAGATCAACACGACAACAACGAAAACACCATAACTGAAATAGAGTTGCCGTCTGTCAAGCAAGTACAAATAGTAGTAATAGTATCAATAGTAGTCAAAATTTAAATATCAAAGAATTCGAAACAAAAAACATAAGCGTTCTTTCACAAAATATTGCAGGTTTAGCAAACAAAATATTTAACGTTGATTTTTTTAGGTTTGTAAGAAATCATGACATATTTTTTTTATATGAAACTTTTATTACAAATGAACATTTTGAAAACTTTAACAAGTATTTTCAAGATTTCAAATTACATTGGATATCAGCACATCATGATCATACATTTGGTAGAGCTATAGGAGGATGTTTGTTTGGTTTTAGAAAAAACCTTAATGGTAGCTTTTGTGATGCTAATAATAATGTTTATTTAACTCTTAATAATCTAAATTCAAAGTTTTATATCTTGCCCGTCTATATCAATTGCAACTTTTGGGATAACGATTTTTATGCACTTAACGATTTGCTAAACTCGGTTGATTCAGAAAATATTATGCTCATTGGTGATGTTAATTCTAGAATTGGGGAAAATCAGATAGTGCCTAATGCAACTCACCTGATTGGTGTGGAACATATTGGGAAACGTATTTCAAAAGACAAAATCGTAAATCATAATGGTCGCCTCTTTCTAGAAATGTGTCAAAATTACAATCTTTACATCCTTAATGGATGCAGCAGAGGGGATGCGAATGGCGATTTCACGTTTATTGGAGGAGCGGGTAAATCAGTGATAGATATTTGTGCAATATCAGGAGAGTGGCATGCGTTAACCCTCTTTAAGGTAGGAACGCAAATCTTTTCGGATCATATGCCGCTGACAATAGATTTTGACTTCAATTTCAAATCAAATTTCTGTACGCTTACCCTACCCCCAAAATTGGTTTGGAGAAAAGTACAGAGTAATGATTACGCAATCAAATTAACAAGTCAGATAGAAAATTCATGTCCAACCGCTATCCAAGAAACCGCAACAGAAAAGATACTACTTCTGAGTAATTGCATTAAAAAAGTTGTTCCGTTTAACGCAGGATCAGTTAAAAATAATTATAGACAAAAATGGTATGATCAGGAATGTTTTGCCGCAAGAAAACAATCTTTTTCACTTTTAAGAGCCCTCAAAGTTTCCGCAAGTCCAAATAAAAACCTGTCTCAACAGTATTTTGATGCAAACAAAAAATATAAAGCGCTGTGCAAAGTAAAACAGGAAAACTTTTATAGATCTTTAGCTGAGGAACTAGCAAGCACCACCAACAGTAAAAGCTTTTGGGTAAAAATCAAAGAACTTAAAGGTGTAGATTATGTAAAAGGAATTCATGTATCCGCATAGGAGTTAGCTGAGTACTTCAAGCTTCTACTCAATCCCACAGGAATCAGTGAAAGTGTTCAATTTGCCGAACCATTTATAATCAATAGCGCTCTCGATTCTGAAATTCAAACTAGCGAACTCGAGCAGTGCCTATACAATGCCAAAAATAATAAAGCTCCTGGCCCTGATCGGATAGGGAATGAATTTTATAAACATGCACCGACCGTCTTTTTAGAAAAAATGTTAGATGCATTTAATTACATTTTTAGAACAGGTGAGGTACCCCAGGAGTTCAAAGATGCTATTGTGTACCCAATATACAAAAAGGGTGATGTCAATACGCCGAGCAATTATCGAGGAATCTCCTTTATGAACTCCATCGCCAAAATATTCTGCGCTATTCTTCAGTTGAGAATAAATACATGGGTAGAAAAAAACTGTATAATTAGCGAATACCAAGCAGGTTTTCGCAAAGGATATTCTACTGTTGACAACATTTTTACGCTAACAACCATCGCACAATTCTTCCTTAGGCAAAATAGGAGACTGTATGTGTTTTTTATAGACTTTAGAGCAGCATTTGATTCGATAGACCGCAATGCTCTTTTTTATAAATTATCACAAAAAGGAATGTCATCTAAAATTCTTAATGTCTTAAAAAACATGTATACTAACACACGGCAAAAAGTTTGGGATGGCAATAATGTGTCAAACTGGTTTGAAACTAAGTCTGGAGTAAAACAAGGATGTCTCCTTAGTGCAACCCCTTTGCAATATTTATAGACGATATAGCAGACCATCTACCCGCAGGAATAAGAATAGCAGGACAAACTATTAAGGTGCTGCTTTATGCAGACGATATTGTGCTAATGGCGGAATCTCCCCAAAGCTTACAGCTTATGATCAATAAAATAAATAACTACTGTAAGTTCTGGAACCTGAAAGTAAATCTAGAAAAATCAAAAATAATGATCATTCGCAATAGAGAAACCAAACTTACCAAAAACGAGAAATGGTTCTTTAATGGTGAAATAATCGAAACTGTTTCACAATATAAATACTTAGGAGTACTTCTAACACCAAATATGAAGCTCAATTTCCACCTTGAAAATAAACTTTCAGCTGCAAAAAATCTTATAAATGCAGCCTGGACAAAAATAATAAACAAATACCAATATCTGCAAAATACCGTGTTTTTGAATCTGTTATGAGGTCTACAATGTGCTATAGTGCGCAAACGTGGGGATATAAAAAGTACGAGGAAGTAGAAAGGCTTCTTCGGTTTTTCCTGAAAAAGCTCTTCCGTCTTCCCACAACTACACCGAATTACGTACTAACTTTAGAAACCGGACTACCAAGCATTTTTAATTTCACACTGAAATTACACTTTGACTACGTGCTCAAAGTACTAAAATACCCCGCACTTAGACTTCCACTCATACTCACTAGATACAGTATGAATAATAGAGTAGAATGGGTTAAAGATTGGATAGCCTTAGCTGAAGAATGTGATACTAGCCTGGATATTCAATACGATAATCCAATCATTTTGAAACAACAACTTTATAAAGTTTTAGAAATATGCGACACTCTCCACAGAAACGAAAATAAAACTAGTGCAACATCGTCCATGAACAGGCTTATATATCCTGAACTCAACTATGATCTCAATGAAAAAAACTATTTCAATGACAGTTATACCATAAGGGTGATATCTCAAATTTGTAGAGCAAGATGCGATATGTTGAATTTAAACGGTGCGCCCTTCAAAAAAACCACAACAAATATTTGTACTATATGCAATCTCCAAATGAAAGAAGACACTTTCCATCTCTTGGCAATATGTCCGATTTATAAAGATTTAAGATCAATGTTTTTCGGGAAAATTTCATTAACAATGGAACAAACTAAAGGCATCCTCAATGGAGAAAATTGGTCAGCACTACACAAATTTATAGACACTGCGTTAACGTATAGAAATAATATTCTTAATGAATTTGCATAGAAAATACAAAAAAAAAAAAAAAAATACAATTAAAATCTATAATTATAATTCCCAATATGTCATGGTTTTATCAATTAATCAGTTTTATTTTATTAAATTTCTATTTTAATCATAATTTATTAATCAAATGTTTAAATTTCGTCAATCAGGCAGACGGCAACGCCATTGCTTATTTAAATTATTAATGTTGTTTTATTGTTTTCAGTACGACAGTTTGTTAATCTAAAATTAAGAAAAAAAAAAAATGAATAAATAATTTATAAAATCTATAAAATCTAATCTAATCTAAGCGCACGTTACATTGGTGTCTGAAGTGTAAATAAAGCTTATTTGATAAAAAGGACAAGTTTGTCTAGTAAAGTATAAAAATATATATATATATATTCAGTGAAAATGGCTAAGTTGTTAGACAAGCTCAACTGTATCGACCTTAAAAGTGAGCTAGGTAAGCGAAATCTTTCTACAGCGGGATCGAAAAAAGAGCTCACCCTGCGCTTGCGCAACTATTTAGCGAGGGAAAGGCGTAAACACTTTTGTTTTTGAAACAGAACTGGAGGAAGCGGAAGTAAGGTAAAGCATAAATTTTTCTAGTATGATGAAGCTTTTGTTAGAACAGCGAAAAGAGCAAAATAAGGAACAGCAGAATGTTCTCGAACAACTTGAAGTACAACGAAACGAACAAAATAAGGAACAGCAAAATGTTCTCGAACACCTCGAAGCACAACGAAACGAACAAAAGAAGGAAACACAGAATATTCTCGAAAGACTTGAGGCGCAACAGAATGTTTTGGAAGGTCAGAAAAACATTCTAGAAAGTAAATTGGGTAACATTGAGAAAAATGTATGTATGTGCCCTTGACGAACGCGTTGAAGGTGTGGAAAAACAACTTTTTTGCTGTAAAGAATTGTTTGGAAAGCCGTTGCGATAAACAGTTCTCTGTTCTGTCCAAGGAATTAGACCAGATCCGGAAAATCAAAATTCGAGAATCTGCTGGGGAGTATGCAAGGAAAAATGAGTGAAACCCCCAACATTTTATGGACAGTTTTCTTGGCCAGTTTACAAGAGACAATTTGAGGCAGCCGCGACAACAAATGGTTGGGAAGACAAAGACAAGTACATTGCACTGACTCTTGTTCTTAAAGGACCAGCAGCTGAATTACTTCAAACAGTTCCAGCTGGTAAGACCGGCGATTTCAGCTCTCTTGTGGCAGCTATCAATAGATAAACGCTTTGGAGATAGCCACTTTGTTGCACCTTTTCTTCCACAGAGATCTTTATATTTTTCTTATTATATCTTAAGTTACTTTTAAGTTAACAATTTGGGATGAATACGAACTAGTATACCGCGGAGTAGATCAAAAGGAATTTCCGATTCCAAACAATTAAAAGAAAAACAATTGCACAGCCGATGTGCAACAATTTGTGCTGGAACCAAGGCCGCTCAGCTGGGGGTGCGTTCGGTTCGGTGTTTGATTAATTATTTGAGATATTTAATAAATATTTTGTTGGATAGATTGAGTGGGTGGGTAGGTGGTAATAAAAATTCTCGTTAGTCCGACGATCAACGAAAATTAGTGGGCGCCAGAAAATTTTTATTAAAAGAAATTTTCAAACCTTTGCTGAAAAGTAAAGAAATTGAAAATACGACGCAGGAATATGAACGAATTTGAGTGGAAAACAAAAGGTGATTTTGCAATGTATGAAAATGGAGATTTTTAATGTTCAGATAATGGTGTTGGGAAAACCTTAAAATTCAGGATTAAAAACCCAAATCTTTTCGGAATAACAAAGTTTAGTTTTTTTTTTTTTTAAGATTAAGAAAAGCCAAAGAAAGAAAGGAAACAGTATTTTCGCCAAAGACAAAAAAAAGCAAGAAAAGCCCGTTATCGTGCTGTCTTGAAAATGCCGTATGGCAAAGAAAAAGGTCGCGAGTCCCTCAATATACGGGAAATTAGCCGCACAAAAGACAACCAAATATTTATGCACAATTAAAGCAAAATTTCACAGAGTTCAAAAACACACAATTCACAAGAAAAGAAAAAGAAAAATATCACTCTACTTATTCTCAAGACAATTGTTCCTCCTTCACTTTCTGTGTCCTTATCTGACACTTTTCTTTTTTTTCTGGTTGGGAAGATCTGTTGCTGGCCCGTTCTGCCAGAACCATTTACCCACACGCGAAAAAAAACTCAAATCTTACAAGAAAGTTACTAATTTTCTAACAAGTCATAAAACTTGTAACTGTTAGAAATCCAATTGAAGACCAAAGAAATGACACGTCTGTTCACGACAAGATTTATTAAGAGAGTAAACGTTATGATATAAGAATACAGTGATTTTAGTTGTAAGAAAAGAAACGAGTTGAGAAGTGTGACTACATATGGAAATGAAACATTAGTTCAAATGGTTTGTGTTGCCATATTGAAAGGTTTTTATATAATTTCAACACTCCTTCTCAAAACAAATAATTTGAAAACAAAACACTAGTCACAAATGTTAAGGTTAATATAATCCCAAAGATTGAGTAAATTTACAATGTTTAACTTTAGGTAGGTTCTTTGTTAATATATCTGACATCATTTCATTAGTACTAACATATTTCAATTTAATTACATTGTTTTTATACAATTCACGAATATGATGATACTTGATGTCTATATGTTTGCTGCGAGCATGGTAAATAGGATTTTTTACCAAATGCTGAGCACTCTGGTTATCGCTGTTTAAAACCATGGGAGTAGTGTCACCAAAACCCATTTCGGTGATTAATTTTTTAATGTATACGGCTTCCTTTGCTGCGGCCGAAAGAGCGACATACTCTGCCTCTGTGCTGGAAAGGGCCACTGTATTTTGTTTTTTCGACTCCCACGAAAATACGCTTCCTGCTGCAACAAAAGTACAGCCAGTGTATGATTTCCTGTCACTAGCATCGCCTCCCCAGTCTGCGTCAACGAAACACTCAATAGGCTGTCCTGTTTTACGGTAATGCAGTTTCAGGTCAATGGTTTTCTTTAAATATCGAAGGACATGCCAGACCCCTGCTTCATGTTCGGCATGGGGATCCATATTACGCTGAGAAAGCTTACACACCGAATGAAGTATGTCAGGTCGAGTAGAAATCGCAAGGTACATTAGCGAACCAATAACAGACTGATAATCTGTAGCATTAACCCTTTCACAATTTTCGTTGCTACAGTTGACTTGATACCCTGCATCCAATGGCGTTGAAACTGGCCTACAATTCTCCATCTTATACTGGCTCAAGAGACTGTTGATGTATTGCCGCTGACAAACAGTGAGAGCACCAGTTTCCCCTTCACGCTTTATTTCCATACCCAGGAAATACTCTAGCTTGCCTCCATCCACAACTTCGAACTCATTTGCAATTTGAGCTTTTATCTTTGAAAGCTCAACTGATTTGGAGCTTGCTAAAATAAGATCGTCAACATAAACAGCTATTACATTAAAATTACCTTCATGATTTCGAGTGTACACGCATGGTTCACTGATGCACGGTGAAAACCCAATCTTCTTTAAAACAGAATCCAGTTTGTCGTTCCATTCTCGCCCACTCTGTTTTAACCCATACAGCGCTTTGTTGAGCTTAAGTACTCTGTTTGGAAATTTTGGATCAACGAACGATTCGGGTTGTTTCATGTAAACAGTGTCATGAAGTTCGCTATTTAAGTATGCTGTTGACACATCCATTTGGTGCAGATGCAAATTGTGCTCACAAGCTAAAGCAAGCAGCATACGGATGGTTGCGTACCTTACAACAGGTGAAAATGTCTCCTGAAAATTAACACCATACTGTTGACTACAGCCTTTTGCCACAAAACGTGACTTGAATCTTTGAATGGAGCCGTCTGCGTTTCTTTTAATATTGAACACCCATTTGCTGCCAATGAGCTTCTGTCCAGGGGGTAGGTCAACTAACGACCATGTGTTATTTTTTACCAAAGATTCATACTCCTTCCGCATTGATGTCTGCCATTGCTCGGAATGTCTTCCCCTCACAGCCTCTTCTACAGTTTCTGGAATTATATCGTCATCTTCCAGGCCCAATAAATTTAGTACATGACGTTCTTTTCGAGGTCGCCCAGGCATTCCTGTACGAACTAATCTGGGCCTGCCTCTGCAGAATCTTATCTTTTTCTCACCATCGGTATCGTCATCTTCTTTTTCACGCAAACGCTTTTCGGAACGCACTTCTTCAACTTTTGCATCATCTACAGCTTTAACAACTCCACCAGCATTAGCAACAACAACTGCATTTTCCATAATATTTTCAGTACCCAGATGTTCCAAATGACCAGCGTCATAAGTTATTAAATCATAATTTTCTCCACCCTTTGATCGAACACATGAATTTTCCATAAATATTACATCCCTACTGACAGTTACCTTTTGTGATTCGGGATTGTACAACCGGTATGCCTTAGATATATCGGAATAGCCAACCATGATCATTTCCTTACCTTTGGGATGAAACTTTTTTCGTTGCGTTTTATCGGCAGCAACGGCTAAGCAACCAAACACTTTGAGGTGAGAAACCGTTGGTTTTTTGCGGGTCCACATTTCAAACGGCGTTTTATCAATCAGTGACTTTGTCGCTGATCTGTTACGTAGATAACTCGCAGTTGCGACTGCTTCTGCCCAAAACTTTTCATCTAGACCACTATGCACAATCATGCTTCTAGCCATTTCCACCAAAGTTCGATTAGCACGTTCTGCCACACCATTTTGTTGAGGAGTATGTGGAACTGTCAGCTGACGTTGTATGCCCTCTGCATCTAGGAATGCACCAAACTCATTTGATAAATACTCGCCACCGTTGTCACTACGAATAATTTTTATTTGCCTCTCTTTTTGCTTCTCAACCATAGACTTGAAGGACTTAAAGACGCTTAGTACTTCATCTTTTGTTTTTAGAAAATAGACATGCATGAAACGAGACTTATCGTCAATAAATGTAGCAAAATAGCGAGCTCCTCCTATAGAAACTTTATTCATCGGCCCACATACATCGCTGTGTATTATCTCTAGGAGATCTTTGGCTCGGCTGGTTGAAGCACCTGGAAAGGGCTTAGCACATATTTTGCTTTTTGCACATGTCAGACACTCGTTCTTATTTGGTACATTTTTAACTGCTAGACCATGCACTAGTTTCTTGGCTGACATTTCTCTTATGCAATCGAAATTCATGTGACCGTATCGGTTGTGCCATACAAAAGCGTCATCAAATTTACTTCTAGCGAGCATGCATTTATTGAAACCAGCTGTAAATGTAAACAATCCATTGCTCATTAGCGCCCTTATGAGGATAGCACCACTTCGATTCTTTATAATGGCACTCTTTGAATTAAAAGACACAGATAACCCATTATCTGCAGCCTTACTAACGGAGATAAAGTTTCCCTGCATTGATGGCACGTACAGGCAATTTCTCAATTTGATGGTATTACCATTGCACTGTATGCAGACATCCCCTCTGCCTTCCGCTTCAATAAAATTTTCTCCCGCAAGCATAATTTTCTCTTTACATTCCGCATATGAAAGAAACAAACTTCGGTCACAGCATAAGTGTGACGTAGCTCCACTGTCAATACACCAGGAGTCTTTATCTAAACTGCCGTTATTATAGGTAGAAGCAAGAACTGCAAAAGAATGTTCATTACTGTATTCCCTTTTGGAATCTCTGCATTGTGCAGCAAAGTGACCTCGGCGACCACAATTAAAACATTTACCATTTATTGTTTTTTTCCTCTTACTACCTTCGCTACTCCCACAGTTGGTGCTACTTCCAACATTACTACTGCCACTGCCAAAGTTATTCTTAGATTTGGAATACTTTTTTGCATGCGCACGTGCAACAAATACCTGATGTCCGTCACTTACATCTGCTGCCTTACACTCTCTCTCTTGCCTTCTAGCTCCCTCCTCAAGAAGTTTCACCTTCAGCCCATTTAAAGCAGGTAGTGTGTCTCGGGTCTCTATAGCCACTACAAAATTATCGAACGACTTTGGTAGACTAGAAAGAAGAATTATAACAATCATTTCTTCGGGTAACTCCACACCAATTTCTGCCAGCTTTTCAAGTATCTCACAGTACACATTTATATGTTCCGACATGCTTCCTTCCTCAGACAAACTTAGATGAAGAAGCTTTTTGAACAAGGTTATCTTACGTGCAGGACCACATGGCTGATAAATCTCCCTCAATCTTTCCCAAGCTAGTGTAGAGGTTAAGCAGTGCCGCACGTGGTTTATTTGAGTAGGTTTTATGCAAAGCATAATACTTGCTAGCGCCTTTTCGTCTTTTATATCGAAAGCAGCAGACTCTGCAGCAGTTGCAGACTCACTTTTTATCAATTTTCCACTTGTAATTCCCCATAGATCTGAATGAACTAGAACGCTCTTCATGTGGACTGACCACGATGCATAGTTAGAGTCGTCTAGTTTTTCGATGGAGTACAAACTTGAAGAACTCATACTTTTAAGAAAAAAACAAAAAATTATTTAACTTTAAAGAGACTTTTAAACAATGCTGTTGTTTTTACTAAGTAACTTTAAACGTTTACTGTAATTTTACATGAGGTTTGGCCTGGGCCCATAACCTGTTAGAAATCCAATTGAAGACCAAAGAAATGACACGTCTGTTCACGACAAGATTTATTAAGAGAGTAAACGTTATGATATAAGAATACAGTGATTTTAGTTGTAAGAAAAGAAACGAGTTGAGAAGTGTGACTACATATGGAAATGAAACATTAGTTCAAATGGTTTGTGTTGCCATATTGAAAGGTTTTTATATAATTTCAACAGTAACTTGGTACTTTTTAAATCAAAATTCAAATTCTTAACCAATATGGCTGCTCAAATATAAATTTCTTCAAAATCGCTTTATCGCTTTTTCAAACAAAACCTCTATGTTCAATAGCCAACAATGAAGTGACTTCCCCAACTCTCTTGTCAAGCTGTCTCATGTACCCTTACTACACGCACCGAAACACTGTGTCGATGCGTGGTGTCGGTAAGGTTTTCTGGTCGTGTAAAAAGGAGATATGTCGACACAGCATTTCGCGGTGTGTTGCACCGGTAAAGTATGTCGACGTGATATGTAAAAGGGAGCGGAATGCTTTACCGATGCGGTTTCATGTTTTTGTTGTTGGTTTGTCTGGTGTTGCATTTATTTTACAGGTTTTTTGTAGTTTGCTTGACGCTTGGTCGATTTTGTTTGCTATTTTTTTTAATTATTGAATTAAAAGAAATAAGGAAGGCTGATAAGTTCTTCCAAAAAATTTATTTTTTAAATTTTTGGCAATTGTTCTTTGACAGCCCCATACCGGCATAAGGGTGTGTAAATGCCCATACAGAATCGGAATGACTTGCCGGTAAGGTGCATCGACACTGCTGTGTAGTTTAGGTAATGTACGTCGATTTGTCTAAGCCGTTCATTCAGCCACAGTGGGTTCCATTATGGATATTTAGCACCAATCAGTGTTTTGCGTGAGAGGACAACAGTTTTATTTGGAATACCCTACTGTCTCTCAATATTCCCATTAGCCACCAAATTTCCACGATCTTGGGAAATTATGGTCGGCTTACAGCTGACGGAAGAGTTCAGTGCCTTTTTTTGTAGCGAAAGCGATAAATCGAAGACATGCACCATTCTGTGCAACTAAAAGGTAAGCTACATCGGTGGTCGGAAAAGTTATGTGCAGAACGGGTCTGCAAACAATTTTTCTAGTAACGACGTAGCAAAATGTTTTGAAGAGAAGGAGGAAAATTTGGGAACGCGTATTTTTACAGTCTACGTCTGGTGGACTTTTGTTCAGATTTTTAACAGGGGAAGACTGACAAATAACGTGGCTTTCCTGCAACAAAATTTAAGTGGCGACTAGTAACAGCTAAAATTAAAGTTAAAAGTTGGGCACTTGGCCATTGAAAAGTATGTTCGTTGGGTACTTTGCCATTGATGATTTGGTGTTGATCAACTTGTGTAACAGTGTTGTTGTATGTGGATGATGACTGATTTATGTGTACATGTGTGATGGATGATTTGTGTATCAGTGTAAGTGTGTGTATGCAATTTTTCTAAACAGTGTAGGTTGTGTATGCGATGATTGATGTGTATGGATCAGTGTAGGTATGAATGTACGTATGATGGTGATTGTGTATCAATGTAGGCTTGTGTATATTAAGGAACAGACTCCTTCTGTCCTTTAGCAGTATGCATACATGATGTTGCGTGCGTGTCTCCAGCCAACCTGCTGGCTCGACACTATTGATGGCAATCCAGGTGGAAAGATGGGGTAGGTATCAGGAATAAGGAAGAGATTAGGAGGGGTAAAGAGTTTTGCAGAACCGTCCGTTCTACTCGCAAATGGTTGGTTGCTTTTGCAGGGTTCTCTGTGAGTACGCCACTGGTTGATGGAACCATATCTTCCCTCAACTCACCCAGAACCATGCAGCTACGACCAAAATTTAGAGAATAAGGTTTTTCGAACAAACTATCGTAAGATGGTTTTTGTTGTGGTAAATTTTACCGCAACAAATCCCACCCCTACCTCCCAGGAAATGTGTTTACAACGTAAACCGTTTCCTAAAGACTTACCACGCACACAGGGAAAAGAGGAAACAATAATGGAAGGGTAAACAACACTTGTATAGGTTCCATCAAGACAAAGTATAACCGAGTTTAAGAAAATTAGTAAATAAGGAAAGTAAAACTGAAGAAAAGGAAAATTGTAAAGAATAATAAAAAAAATAAAAGAGTTTTAATAATGAAAGAGAAGAATGAAAGTTTATTTAAAAGAAAAACGAAGCAAGATTAAAGGGAAGAGATAGCGATCGGGTGTGAATTATATTGAACAGTAAAAAAAATTACAAAAAAAAATTATTAATCTTATTTAAAATTAGGGACTTCTACTGTCATTGGCCTCATCAACAAACGGCTTGAGGTCTTTAACGTGCCACGTTCCGCGATCCTTCCCTTTATCATCTTTTAGTGCGTATGCCCAGTGTGACAAGCGCTTGCTAATACGAAAAGCCCAACAAACTTTGGTGCCAATTTCACAGCATAATAGTTCGCAGCGTCGGAGATGATTTGGAGGCGGACCCACCAAGTCCACGCAGGCAATTTCCCATGCTTTAGAAGTACCTTCCCTTTCAGTCATCAAAACAGCTGGTTTTTCATTCATCGGCTTCACCTGTTGGCAATTCCTACAGTTCCTAACATATTTGGTTATATCTCCTCTCATTTAAGGCCAAAAATATTTTTCAACTACTCTAGCAAAAGTTTTTCGTATGCCCATGTGTCCTGCTAATGGGCCATCATGGCATTTTTCTAAGATCCCTAACCTATTATTTTTCCCTATCACTAACTTCTATTCATTACCACTTTCATTAACAAACATGACTCGCTCTGACATGTCTAAAAAGCCTACCATTCTCGACTCTCTACGATGGATACAACAACGGATCCTTCTCAACAGCCGATTTCAGTTTGACTATCCAAGGGTCAGAATCCGCTTCTGAGATACCAGCTAACTCCGGCACTCCTCGCGACAACATGTCTGGAACTACATGCTCTTTTCCCTTTCGGTGGATAATCTTGAAATCGAATTGTTGTAGCCGAATGGCCCAACGCGCTAATCTCCCTTGAGGATCCTTGAGACTACTCAACCACACTAAGGAATAGTGATCAGCTATAACCGTAAATTTGACACCTTCCAAATACGGCCTCAACTTCTCAATGGCCCACATCACTGCCAAACACTCCTTCTCCGTAGTCGAATAATTTTTCTCAATTCTATTTAGTGATCGGCTAGTAAAACAAATAGCCTTTTCATCCTCATCAAAACTTTGCGAAAGTACAGCTCCGATTCCATAATCCGACGCATCAGTCTGAACGACAAATGGTCGAGAAAAATCTGGACAGGTCAGAATCGGTGCCGTAACCAAACATTCTTTCGTCTTCCTAAAACATTCATCACACTCATTCGACCACACAAACTTTTTATTCTTTTTCAACAAGTCAGTAAGGGGCCTAACTAAACCTGCAAAATTTGGTACAAATCTCCTATACCATGAAATTGTCCCTACAAAACTCCTAACCTCCTTGACGTTCTTGGGTGGCGGAATCTTCACCATACTTTCGACCTTTTCAGGATCGACGTGAAGTCCGTTCCTATCTACAACGTATCCCAGAAACTTCAAGGAAGGCCTACAAAAATTAAACTTTTCCCTACCGACTTTTAATCCTGCTTCCCTCAATCGTTTAAAAACTTCCCGCAAAATTTCGAGATGTTTCTTGAAGGAATCGGTGACGATGATAATGTCATTCAAGTATACGAAGACGAACGGTTCCAAGTCGGGACCCAGAACGTCGTCAATGAACCTTTGCAATGTCGCCGGAGAGTTGTGTAGCCCGAAAGGCATCCTCAAAAATTGAAATAATCTTCTACCCGGTACGGTTATGGCCGTATACTTTCTTGATCCTTCCTCCATTGGTATCTGCCAATAGGCAGACTTAATGTCGAAGGAAGACAAAAACCTAGCATTTCGGAGCTTGTCCAAAATGGCTGAAATAAACGGAAGAGGGTAAGCATCCCTATCTGTAACCTCATTTAACTTCCTATAGTCTACGCAGAACCGATAAGAACCTTCTTTTTTCTTCACTAATAATACAGGGGACGCCCAAGGGCTTTTCGATTTCTCGATAACCCCTGCGTCCAAAATTTCCTGTAACTCATTGTCTATATGTTGTTGTATCGCCGGCGATACCGGATAATACCTCTGTTTTTTGTTACACATATTAAGTTCAAATCCATCTTCAGTCCATGAAACCCGAATCCATGATTTTGAATTTTCGATGACATTGGATTGTTTGGATTGCTGCTCAGTGTTGTGAGTCTTCTCACTTTCGTCCGATTTTGGAATGTCTACACCGTTCTCATCGAGCCATTCAACATCATGGTGCTTTAAGTTTTGAATCGGCACAATTTAGTGACTTGACGGAAGCACGATAAAGACCACAAGTTTAAATTGTTCCACTTTATTACTTTATTATCACGATGACGTAAACATCATCTAGACCCCCCTACCCCCCATGTCATCCAAAATAAGCCAAGCAAATTTTTCGTTTGTTAAGAGGGGGGCCCGCTACACAAAGTTGAAAAACCATTTCGTCTGTTGGACTACTAACGGAAAACTTAAATGCTGTTAACCAGTCTAGACCCATTATGTTAGAGCCCTGCTCGCTCTCTACGACTAACAACGGCAATACAATATTTTTTTTCTGCTTCCATCTGACTTCTACCGCTACTATGCCTTTAACTGATAGCTCAATATTGCCGTAAGCTTTCAGTTTTTTATCGGTAGGCTTACAAGTTGGCTGACCTAAATCCTTATAACCTCGGAAGCCAATTAAAGAACAAGATGCGCCTGTGTCTAATTGAAAAATTAACGGAGAATTGTTTACTAACAGCGAAACCATCAACTTCTTGTTATTTTTTATTTTTTTTATTTATCTAAAAGCATATGCTAACAGATTAAGGTTGTTGTGATTAAGGACAGTATTTAGAGTAATAAGAAAATTCAATACAAATAAATATTTTATACAAAAATAGAAACAAATTATCAAAATATAAAAATTAACAAAAGTTTTGAATTGAACATATCTTTCCTCCAGCTTAGGTCTACATTTTGGCAAACTTCATTGAAATGTCTTATACATCTACAAATGGGTTCATTTGAATCATAATTTGATCTGTCGTATTGTTCAAAAAGCAAATCTTTTGGACGTAAAACCCTTGATGGTGCGTATATTGGTATTTTCGATAGTATGGAAGGGCATTTAACGTGATAACTCAAAATATCCGTCACAAACGTTATATCATGCATACGCCTTCTGGATTCTAGTGATTTAATTCCCAAAAGTTGGCAACGGGACGTGTATTCAGGGATAAAAGTCCATTTCATTTTATAAAATATGAATCTCGAAAATCTTTTTTGTACTTTTTCAATACGTTCAGAATAAGTTTTCATAGCTGGGCTCCAGACAATATCTCCATATTCAAGTATCGATCTAACTAGCGATGTGTAGAGAGAAAGTAAAGCATGTGGGTCACTAAAATCTGTACAATTTCTCTTAATGAAACCAACTAGTAAATTTGCTCTTGATACCATATAGTCAATATGGCTTTAAAAGGAGAAAGTTGAATATAGCATTATACCGAGGTCCTTAATTTTTTCAACACGCGAGAGTATGTTTGAATCGATTTGGTAAGGAAAATTAATGTACGTATGAGTCCTATAAAAAGAAATAACATTACATTTTCTTATGTTTAGTTTTAAACAACTTAAGTTGCACCACTCCGATATTAGATTAATATCTGATTGTAGGATGGAGCAATCATCAATAGTTTTGATTCTAATAAATAATTTCATGTCAAGGCAATGTGAATATTTTATAACGGAGGCAATATCATTTATGAAGATATTAAACAACAGTGGGCCCAAATGACCTCCCTGAGGAACACCAGAAATACAATTATTAGATTTTGATTTTGATGCTGAAGTCGGTGTAGATTACATCAATTTGACTTTTATTCTCAATGTTTTCAATGACATACGATGAAAAAAAGGACATGTTTGTTGTTGTAGAGCGCCCAGAAATGAAACCGTGCTGTAATTCTGAAATGGATTTACTGGTTAAAAATTCTAATTTTGTTTTCACAATGCTTTCAAATAGTTTAGGGATTGACGATAGTTTCGAAATGCCTCTGTAATTATCAATCAAATTCTTAGAGCCAGATTTATGAATTGGAATGAGATAAGATATTTTCCATTCATTCAGAAAGATACCTTCGGAGAGCGATTTGTTGAATATGGAGAGCAAAGGGTAACATAGTGATGTGGCGCAGTTCTTTAAAAATAACGCTGGTATACCGTCAGCACCAGGTTTAGATTAAGGTTTCAGTGACTGGCGTTCTAAAAGAACTTCATCAAAACTTAAGTGCAAAGCGCCAATATCAACCTTACTTGGAATATTGCTTAATTCGTTTAAGCTATCTGAATCCGAATATATGGATTGGAAAAATTCCGCAAATAAATCTAGGATAGAAATAGTATTCGACGCCTCTGAGTTTTTATAAGACATATTCTTAGGATATCCAGATTTTCTTTTTTCATTTACAAATGCCCAAAACGAGCTGCTATTAGATTTGATGTTGCTTTCAATTCTCATGATATAGCACATGTGAAGGAATTTATTAAGAATAGAAAATTCTTTACGTAATTTGCTAAATTAAGCATAATCTAAATCATTATTAGAGCTCTTATATTTATTAAAAGCTTTACGTTTTACATTTTTGAGATTTGTTAATTGATTATTATACCACGGTAGCTTTGTTTGTTTCTTCTGAAGAGAATTTGGAATAAATTTGGAAAAACTTTCAAATATAATTGATGTAAATTTCAAGTACATTTGTTCAAGATTTAAGTTTTGAAATTCATGAGACCAATTAATAGATTCTAGAAAACTATTTAGTGCGATGAAGTTAGCCTTATTAAAGTTGTAAGATTTTAAACATATGTCAGATTCAAGAGACAAGAAACCATATAATTCAATTTCAATATACAGGGTGTCCCGTAATTCGTTTTACATACTTTGGGATATGATTCTTGGTCATATTCTAAGAAAAAAATTGTTTTACAGTAAAGTCCGTTTCTCAAGTTTGACATCACTTTTTGACAATTTAAAAAAAGTCTAACTTTGGTGTACCCTAACCTGTGTTAAATTCGATATCTCTGTCAATACAGATGATAGAGACCTTATCTTAGACTTAATTTTTTGTAGAAATAACAATCTTTAAGACTGTATTTAAGTTGAGCTTTCATAGGTTAAGGGTTGCTAGATTTTCAATTTTAAGTGGTGTCCAAATTTTCTTCCCCAAACAAAGTTTTGACTTTGAGGTCATTTTTTCGCAGAAAATACCTGATAAACATAGAGTTTCTTTATTTTTTACAGATGAACAAAACAATAATAAAAAAAAAACTTAGTAATAAGTGCACTCAAAAACCCATACATTTTATGATACTTGGAAAAAACTAAAACAAGTAAAAATTCTAATTTTGTCTTTTTTACGGTTTTTTATTGCAACAACTTGCAAAGGGAGCAGTTTTCCAAGAACTTTTAGTAGTTTCTTATGTATTTTATACAAATACAATTATAAGAAGTGCTCAAAGTGCCCTCCTTCGTTTTGAATCCATGCCAGAGCCCGTTTTTGGATTTCATTGTGGGTGTTTGCTGTCGATAACTCTTGTCTTACTTGTAGTCATGTAATCTTTGAAACTAGGATAAAGTTCCTGGTATTCTTTGTTGTGCTTTTCTTAAATTTCCATTAAAAAACTCATACAAAAAAAACATATCTGCGTATTCTTCTCTCGTAAATGAAAGCATTTCAAAAAACTCTCTGATCAAACTGCAATCGTGACTTAATTTGACAAACTAATTAACAAATTTATTTTCTTATTCTTTTATACGACTTATTTACCTATTGAACATTCATACCCCAAATTTAAAGCAAACATCCACAATGAAATCCAAAAACGGGCTCTGGCATGCGTTCAAAACGAAGGAGGGCACTTTGAGCACTTCTTATAATTGTATTTGTATAAAATACATAAGAAACTACTAAAAGTTCTTGGAAAACTGCTCAATTTGCAAGTTGTTGCAATAAGAAACCGTAAAAAAAGACAAAATTAGAATTTTTACCTGTTTTAGTTTTTTCCAAGTATCATAAAATGTATGGGTTTTTGAGTGCACTTATTACTAAGTTTTTTTTTATTATTGTTTTGTTCATCTGTAAAAAATAAAGAAACTCTATGTTTATCAGGTATTTTCTGCGAAAAAATGACCTCAAAGTCAAAACTTTGTTTGGGGAAGAAAATTTGGACACCACTTAAAATTGAAAATCTGGCAACCCTTAACCTATGAAAGCTCAACTTAAATACAGTCTTAAAGATTGTTATTTCTACAAAAAATTAAGTCTAAGATAAGGTCTCTATCATCTGTATTGACAGAGATATCGAATTTAACACAGGTTAGGGTACACCAAAGTTAGACTTTTTTTAAATTGTCAAAAAGTGATGTCAAACTTGAGAAACGGACTTTACTGTATAACAATTTTTTTCTTAGAATATGACCAAGAATCATATCCCAAAGTATGTAAAACGAATTACGGGACACCCTGTATAATTCTTTGTGATGAA